>VZTI01004803.1:2949354-2969546 GCA_013397865.1 Struthidea cinerea
AATATCCAACTGAAACAAAAACATGAATAAATCATTCAATGAAGTTTAAAGGCTATATATATATATAATCAACAGGAACCAAAATATATTCGCTGAGGAACAATAAACTGTAATAGGAAAAGATTTGTAAAATATTTAATGGACATAATGTGACATAGACTACCACTTCTCTAAGTGTAGGACATCTATATAATTTCCAGGATGTCTTCAGTATGAGTAGGAAGATTAATGGATAGTTGGAAAGTCATGACACTACTCTAAGTTGGAGGATAGGATGATGTTCACTCAGAGACAAGAAGTCATGTCTCTGATACCATACCAGTTATTAAAGCAGGAGAAAAATGCTCAGATGAAAAAAAGAATACTGGACAGAAAAGTATAAATCTGTATTTATAGTCCACCACAGTTAGCTTTGAATCTGGTTTAAAAAAAAAAAAAGCCAAGAGAAATGTAGGCACAAAACAATCAATGAAACTTTCAGTTCCTAACTGTCAAACTATGAGTAGGATTTCATCAAACTCCCTGCTTCCATATTGCAAAATAAGTTTATCTTCCTTATGGTCAGAAAATAAAAGATATGAGCTTGCAAACAGCCTGAAACAATGACTAATAGTGATTTGTTAAACATTTCACTTACTTTTTGTATCTGACATAAAAAAGACCATTGGAGAAACACTTCGGAAAAGCACTTTGTATATGACACAAGGAGAAACCCATAATGTGTCAGTCTTCAGGTCTCTGCTCTCTTGCTGTGCTTCCTGTTTGACACATATGACAAAGGACTTTGCTTTTCTCCTCCGCCACACCAGTGTGGAACAGGGAGCAGGGGCTAGACAAATGCCACCCATCACATCTCTTCAGAGGGGAAGAGGTAAGCCAGTACTGAACTGAAAATAAGGCTGGGGCCAAGTATTAGCATGGGGTTGACATAGACATAATCACAAGGAATTAACTGTAGAAAAAAACAACTTTGTTTCTGTTTCATAGAATATCAACAGATGTGCCATGAATCATATTCCAGTAGTTAAATATGAGTTTTTCTGTCTCTGTGCTTAGCAAACCATGTTTTACTGCAATCTAGGTTTTTATAAAATTGACATGCAGCTGTTATAAAGTTGACATGCAGTTAGCTATCAAGGTCCATGTCACAAGTCATAACCTAAAAGTCAAAAGGGAAATAGGCATGCAATAAAAAATACCAAAATATTTTTACACAGCATATACACCTGAAACCATTTGGAAAAGCAAAAAACAACTGATTTGTGCAAATAAATGGAAATGCAGTTATATGAACAGACACACTATCTTTAATTGCTCATTCTTTGTGGGCAAAACTATGCTCTAACTGTAAATGTATATTTTTGTATACATAATACATCATGCAGAGAAATTTATGAAATGTCTGCTCTTTGAAAAATTGGGCTGGTATATCTACTCAGTCTGGTTTTCTCCTTTCATACCTTCTGTTCTTTATTTTTATTTGCTCCCCTGTATACACTGTCAATAAAGGCCTCAACATTTCTAAAGAGTAAGCTAATTTATCTAGTATCTATATAGGGATACCATTTGCTAGATCACTCATTAAAAACACCCACATAATGGTTTATACTACATTTTTAACTAAATTCCTAATGTAATATCCGTATCCCACAAATTCAGTTTATCTTCAGTGGGAAAGAGATGAGAATATATAAAATTCTCCATGATTTTGTTTTATTGAAGGCCTAGAATTGCAGCATGTATGAGACTTGCACATGCTGCATCAAGGTACAATAACAGAAAGGGCAATACCCATCTTGAACATTGCCACACTGACTTACAGAATTGTGCCCTTGAGAAAAAGACTGTGAGAAAAATGGAGAGCCACGCAGTGACAAAAATGAAATAGAACTGTCATCTGGCAGTTCTTCATAGTCCATCAAGTAAACTATTACAGATATAAGAAGAGCCACAGAGTGCTTGGGCAAAGGTTGTTAAACCACTACTCCAAGGTCAGGTCACTGCACATTGCTAAGATTGTTAGTAAAAGATAAACCAGTTTTCACTATGAAACTTGACATTGCCAGTTTTCAGCCTCACCTATATTACTATATGCTTGCAGCTGGGGACACAGCTGAATAAACTAATAATACAAGAGTTTACAAGAATGGTTCTCATTGATGTTAAGAGCATTTAATATTGAAGAATCATAGTTTTCTTATCAAATAATGTGAACGTGATTTTCATGTTACTTTACCTACATTTTTATTCCATTAATATATTCTGTGCTAATTCTATTCCTGTCTTTAAAATAAGAGTCTCTTTCACAGTGAGATTATTTCTTTGGAAGGTACAAACTAAAAAGTCAGCCCAAAATGTAACTGACCCCAAGTTGCCAAAGTTTAGGTCCAGATCACAAGATTATCTTGAAAAAATAGTAACTTTTAAAATTTACTATATTTGAGTCCTTTTTATTTCCCATCTTATTTTAAAACATTTTGGGAAACCTTAACAATAATTCTCACTTTTCTTTGTAAGGATAGGGATTGGATGTTTATTTAAACAAAGATGAAAGTTGTTTTTCTCCCGTACTCCCCTGTCTCAAAGAGCTAGTCATTTCAGTTAGTATAAGCCAATATGAGACACATGATTAAATCATGAGAGTTGGCAACACAGACAATGTGCAGATGCCTCTGATCTCAGTGAAGAAGGAGAGATGCTGGTCAGCCTTTTCCTGACACAAGTAAAATTCAAAAAATACAAAACAGAGATGCAGAAACTCTTGCCTTTAAGCCATATATGAATCAGAATTGCCAAATGCAGGCAGGACCCTAATTTTCAGAAATCCAGTGGTCTTCTAGTTACAAATGAAGCTATTGATTTTGAGCAGCTCTAAAAATTCATTCCCTTAGAATTTTACAGGGGCATTGATGGATGTTAATGTAAAGCAAAGTACTTGGTCTATTGCCATAACAGAAAATGAAGTGCTGAAAACTATGCCTGGTTGGTTACTAAACACCTTAGCATTCTCAAAGTATTTGTTAATTTAACCACTGTCCTGTCTAAATATAAATGTGTTTGTGGTTGCTTGCCAGTTATTCCTGGCTAGTGCTTTGATACTCAGGCATAATTTAAGAAACCAAAGAAGGATTGTGGAGGATTCTGCTCATTTTTTATCATTAAATAGAATGGGAATAAAGCCTACTGCTAATCTGACTACAGAAACTGGTATGGCCCTATGTACTATACCCCCAGAGAGCAAGTGTGAGATAAACAGGCATGAATAGAGGTACACAGCAGAGGCCGCTTACATGCATACTGCAAGTCTCTGCTTTCCTGTTCATTTGGGGTTTTCTTTGTTGCTTTTGGGTTTGGGTTTTTTTTTCTCCAAGAGAATATAATAAAATCATTGACCAAGAATTCTGCCACACATAGTCTGTAAAATTTATGGAAAAAAAATTATTACCTAAACAAAGCAAGGAGCGAGGGATGCAAATATCTGATCAATCTGATCAGTCTCTCTAGTGCTCAAATGCCAGTGTGCTTACTAGCTATTATGTGATTAGTATTTAGCACATATACTTAGAACCAAAAGATAGATATCCCTGGATTGATGTCTGTAAGGGAGACTTCCTACTGCTTAGCAATGTTCTTGTCACTATCCTACCTTTGAGTCTTCACCTTATCACTCATAGTGAGCAGGTCACACCACCATTAGTGTTTCAACATTGTCTGAATTAAATCAGATAAGCGGCATGTCTGTGGTTTAGCTAGATTCTAATTGTTGCCCTCTACAGAGTACACAAACTTTAATAAGGCTGCTAGCTATCATCATTCTTTTACCTCACCTAGAGGATAAATTCTCAGAAGTTGATACAGTTGGGCTCTATTTTTCCCTTCCCCAAATACTTTAATTAACAGCCACTCTTTATTTGTTTGTTGAGATGGTCTTTTTTTCGAAATTACACTTGTGCAATTGTTCAGATCTACTTGAAGTTTCAAGTAAAATCTTATCATGAATATTATAGCACAATAAAGCATGCATTTAAGTTGCCATAAAAGCTTGATTTTCATACCCTGAATTTTCAGAAATAGTTAATATAAAATTTTTAATACAAGGACACTGTAAATATTAACAGATTGAGTCTCCATTTCCTTATACTCTTTTTGTACCAGCATAGTATAATGATAAAAAGCAGAGAAGACAACTCAGCCTCTGAGAAAGCAATCTCCTCTTGTTTCTTGAGATCTCAGAGCTCTTCTGCTTCTACAGTGGGCATCAGCACTGGCAGTTTGATATTCACTGCATTACGTTGAACAAGGAAGTTTTTCAAAGAGATGTTCATAATGTAAAATGTATAAGCAGCCCAGAGCACAGAGTCTGGAATATGTGTGAACTCCCTCAAAGAAAGAAGCTAAAAGTCCTATGGTAGGTCACCTTTTTGCTTTCTCTATTTCCAAGGCCCAGTAACTATTGAGTTATTCCAGGCAACAGATCAGATTCATTATCAATGGGAAGTCTTCAATTTGCACTAATCCATAAACTTGCAGTGGAACCAGCTTTGAATGGTAAATGAAAGGGTGGGCAAAATATTTTTGTTACATTCCACTTAAAATTCTATTAAGCATTTAAGTAAATTCAATATTACCACAAATAGAATTAGGTAAATTTCCTTTAGTGAGGACTTTAAGTCTCAGAAAGAAAACTGTTTGATCATAGTATTAAAAGAAAATACCATGTCCTCCTTTTCTAGCGGATGATAAATGTCTATGTTATACTATTTAAAAAAGCATGGAAAGGTAGTGAAAAAGATACTGGACTGAGCATTCCAAGCAGATGGAATGTGTCTTTCCATACGGTCCAAAAAAGGCATACTCACAGAGTATGGCAATTTCAGAAGTACCAGGGTCCTGGACTTTTCCTGTTAGCCAGCTCTGAGAGAAGACATGCAGAGGACTTTGGGTGACATCAGTTCTACTCTGAGGGTCTTACATTTTCTAGCACACTGCAGAATAATTTACCACAAAAGCCTATTGTGCAATCTGAAGATTACCTAAAGTTAAGAACGGCAATATTTTTGTTATATTTAAAATCAAAATTACATTTACTCTGGTCTATGTTTGGAATTTTCCTGTTGCTATCTCTGCTATATTTAGAATTTCTTGCATCAACACACCAGCCAAAACACAGGTCAGGGGGAAAGATTCAACATAAAGCTTGCACATGATGCTTTTTATTCTGGGTATGTGGACAACTATGTGCTAATTTCTGTCAGGAGTCACCCACTCATAATCATGGAGTCAGTCCCTGGGTGTCACAGGATCACTCCTTTTATTCAAAGACTTAATTTGATTTTTAAATGTTTTGGTTTATTTTTCTTTATTGCTTCTAGTTTGATACAAATTTCATTTTTAAGAGTGCTTTGATAGTTTCTTTCTATTTTAAATAAAAAATCTTGAAGCAAATCACTGAGCCTCCAAGAAAAACTATGATAAAAATTACTTATTTATAGGCAGTTTCTTTGAACAATTAAACATACATTTTAAAATGAATTGGCCTACTGGTTTGAAACTTTATGACATAAATTCTCAGTAGCTCTTCAATTTATTTGCCTTCATCTAGCTGGGGAAAACACAGGCCTTCCACTTACACTGTTATTTTTTTTTCCTTGAACCTTGCATTTTGGTCTCGAGTAATTTAGTATAATGTTGTGCTGCTTCTGTATGCTGCCTATAGGTGCATTAATTTCATATTTTCTTTTCTTAAACATTTCCCTGTTATTTACACAAGTGACTTTGGTTCTGTCATGTAAAAACAACCACTGTGGCTTTGCATCCTTTTATAGACCCCACAGCTTCATCGCCTGCATCATTTCTGCCTCTATCTTGTCCTTTTCATACCTATTTGACAGTGATTTCAACAGGGGATGAGATTTTTGGATTATTTAAGGATGAGATTTTATCTGATCTTTTAAGGATTTTACCAACACTCATTTCTGACGGCCTTGCTCAAGTTCCTTGTATTAGGTAAAGTAATGTAAGGTGCAAGTCCTTCAAGACTTCTTTGTTCAATAGAGCAACCATTCCACTAATTAGGAATCACATCCCTTTTCAGCCATAATCTGTTCCGTCTACTACTCAGCCCCTGCGAGTGCCCAAAAAAAGTAGTCATCCATGAAGAGAGCAAGAAGCCAGAGTTTAACTTTAGCCGTTTAGCTGTTCGAGAGTTGTTATTCTCCCCATTTGCACTGTGGGAATGAAGCTGGCTGCCAGTGGCTCCTTCAGTCAACATAAAACCAAAGCTTTCCTGGAGAAACTCCAGTACAGCTCTTTTATTATCCAGGTTATCTGATTCAGGGCATCAAGTGTTTAAATTTGGTTTTGTCATTGTATTCTTCTAAGACTAGCCAGAGGATATGTTGATAGTATCTTAAGGAAAGGATTTACCCCGGCCAAAGACTAACCTTAATCTTCTTGGATCTTTCTGAGGGACAAGTGAAGAGTTTAGGAGCCAACAAGTTTTTTCCTCTGGCTAAAAGCATAAAAGAAGTTTCCAAGATGTAATCGCTTCTTGTCAGATACTCAAATGTCTGTGTCTGAGTTTTGCAGTACAGTATTGATTGTGCAAACACTCATGTGTGGTTTGTTTCTATACACATAAATGGGAAGAGGCCAATTAATATCTTCCCACATTTGCCTTTCAGTTTAAAATAATATAATTTATCCCAACTAGTTTTCACACCGACACAGTAGAAATATAGGTTATTTATTGAAGGGATGGTAAGGATGAAGAAAAAAAAGTTTACCTTTGAAATAATTTTGCTCCTTTAGTAACATATATAATATGACCACATCTTTTGGCACAATCAGGTACTGCACAGTTAACTACATTATCTTGTTAGGACAGTTATATTCTCTCATATGACAATGACTTGTGGTATGTAGTCACTGCCTTCTGGGGAAAGGAAAAAAACCAGCAATTACTGTGCAGTACTCGAATCTGCCTGCCAACAGCAGAACAGTGATTTGTGAGACACATCAAGAGCTTCTGGCAAGATCAATCTAGTGAGATCCCTCTGATAGAGGAATAATGAGTTGACAAAGACCAATGTTCAGTTGGGCCCAAGTCCAATAAGATTACTGTACAGCATCATCAATATTGTCTGTGTTTGGAACTGACACAATCAGAATGGAATCAATTGTATTTTCCACAGCACTGTCACACATGATTTTTAACTTTGGCTCACAGCACTGCAGAGAAGCTTGCAGATGTTGGCAGATTTTTGCTAACTTATGGGATGTCATTATTAAGTAGCAACTGTGCTCTACAGTAATTTGTGGTTCTGTGTGTTCCATCATATGGTCTCTGTGTTTAGGAGGGAGGAGAGGGAAAAGATGCAGTAGCCGGAGGGATTTGTCTGTTATCATCCTCATTTTACTGTGATTGTTGGAAATACCATGTGATCCTAAGGGTGCGGATTGTTTTTCAGAGAACTACTAATTTGAGCTATTTAGCAAAGTGATTTTGCTCAAGCATGAGCAAACGTCTGCATTTAAAAAAAAAAAAAAAGTGAAAATGTTTTGATTATCTGATAAAAGGTTTAGGATAGAGATGACCCCATTTGTGAATAATAGATGCTATCCAAGGCCTTATAATCTATATTTGAAAACATATTTTTTGGAAACAATTTTGTTAGGTCTTGTGACTAGTGGAATTAAACGTTCTTTCTCAGAAAGCTGTTACCTGTATGTGCTGAGTAATCCACTTACATGTCTAGGCATTTCTGCATATGATATAGCTTAGTATACTCCACAACAAGTAATGATACATTAGCTTGTGAATTAGTGTAAATTAGACTTGTAGTTATGAACTTGAGATATTTATCTTATTATTTGCAATATACCAAATTTCAATTTTATATTTTTGAAAAATGAAGAGACAACTAGAAGGTCAAGTTTCTTCCTCAAATATGTAGGTTTCTTTGGATGCCAAAATATTTCTTTATTCACCTTTGTTTATATTATATTTTCATTATTGGTTTCCGTGCAATGTGTATGCTTCTTTTTGAGAATGGGATTTTAATTTTCATGAAAAGTAAATTTGAAAACCCTGAAGACAGACGTCACATTTTGATTTGTAAAATACAATAACACAGACATCACAAGAATAATTTCCATATAAGTCTGCACAGTAGAATTTATTAATGTTCACAAAAAGTTGTTTTGATACACTTCGGTGTTTGTCTAATAAGAAATACTACTTCAGACAGAAGATTGGATTCGTGTTAATGAATACTGTATTTGATTTTACTGTAGTCAAGAGCTTGATTTTGAAGGCCAGAGATTAATGGCTTTGTATTACACTTACTAGAAACTAAAGGACAGCAAACTAGTTCAGAGATATCATTCAAGAGCAATCAAATAATAGTAAGGTTTAACCATCATCAGTTTGGTCAGAACTTGACTCAGTGCACTGAAAATGAACTTTGGGACACCCATTGTGCCAAATAATTTCCCTTGAATCTGTCTAGTCTGATAACATTACTTATCATACCAGACTCAATTTTTTTAGTGGCATTGCTTCTGTGGGTTATACTGCTTTATATGAATATAAGGGAACTCCCTCCTGAGGAAATTCCAGATGAACATTTAGTGTCCCCAGCAAAATGAGAAACTTCCCACCCAAAACAATTTCAAAATTAGCCTAAAATGCATTTACACTTAGTAGTGTAGCATAATTTTTAATGTAAGTACTTGTTTATGTGAAACCTCAGACATTCACTGGGATACATCCAAAGGAAGAGGGAAGAAGCTGGCACTACACAGCTGTATCACTTACATGCTTTCTTACTTACCATATAATTTTTTCTGACTTCCATTCCACTCTTTCTACAAGGTTTAACTGAAAGATTGTTTATAGGGTTAGATAGCTCAAAGACACATTGTGTTTTCTGAAAAGTGTAATATAACACATAACCTACTCAGAATTTTTAAGTATGGAAGGTCTTCAGAATCTGTTCATAGCGAGTTTTATCCAATGAAGCTTTTCAATTAAAGATAAAAATCAAAGATCAGCTTACTTTTTAAAAACACAGCTAAATTTAAACATATTTAAGCAATACATAAAAATAAAATATATAATGCAAATATTATTTTAAAACAACTTGCTTTTTCGAGAACATTGCAGAAATTGTTAAGTCATGAGAAACAGATAGGCAAACTCACCAGAAATTGGGACTAAATTACCTTATTTCCCATCACACCAAATCTTTTCTATGTTCACTTTTTTTCAGTTAATTAAATGTTAGTGCTACAGAAGTTAGCCAAAAGAAGATTTGCACTACTTTCTATATATTGTATTATGCAACTTAATAATCATAGCATTAATATATTCTTTACTTAATTATCCATTGATATCCATCTATTTCTCATCAGCTGTAAATGAAGTTTTGTCACATACTGAAACTTCCTGATACAAAACCACCACAATTATTTCACTGAACATGGAGGTTATGCAAACTTTCAACAGATCTGAAGGAATAAAGACTTCACATATATCTATCTGACTGAAACACAAGCCAAACAAGTAAACATTAAAGGGACAAAAATAGTATCCGCCCTTTGGGAAACATTTGCTCAAAGTGCCTCGAGAGTGAGGGGTTGTTTATTTGTGTGGGGGTTTTTGCTGGGCTTTTTTCCTTTTCTTCTGTATCTTGTGACCATTCCTTTTAGCCAAAGGTGTTTCATGTCTCATGCTTGGTATTCACCCCCTGGCTAGGTTATTAAAAACAGGTCCTGCGCTACATCAGAAGATTACTTTTGATAAGACACAAATCACCAAGTGTTTAAGCAGTCCATCTAATTTAAAGGACGACTGCTCATGCTGGGGATGGTTAGGGATGTTGATGTCACTTGCTGAATTGGGGCCTAATTGTGATTTTAAATGACAGTAACTTATTAAGTTTATTTTTTATAGACTGCAAGTTGCCCTAAATAATAATAAATTTGTGAATAGTGATTGCATGCCACAAATAACTCTTTTCTGTTGTCAGATAATGTGTGATTAATGTGTCTTTTCTATCATTGCCTGCAATTTAAACAATAAATAAAAACGTGCAATCACAGATATATAAATTAGGTCATGCTATTCAGAGGGTTTTATTGGGAATTCAACCATTCTTGTTTTTTTCTTTTTTTCATATTCTATTATATCATAACAAACCCCATTTTTGCTGTGTATGTAGACTGTCTCTTTATATTGTTATGGTGTGCATATCCTTTATTCCTTTTTGCTGTTCATCTGTCTCTCTCTTTTCCCCCTTTTTTTTTTAATGTGACACCTCTGAGCTGGTACCCATGGCAACACCCACTAGTAGGGGTGAGCCGCTGCAGTTTCCCATCACTCAGTTCTGACAATGCCAGTCATTAATCTAGCTGTGTCTGCTTACTCAGATCTCTACAGGTCCTCTTCTGGTCTTGTTTCCTTCCAGCAGTAGCTGCCCTGTGCACAAAGATTCAAAAGATTACTGTTAATGATTTTCCATTTATTTAAAACAGCTCAGGCTGGCAGCTCTGTCTAATCCACTCTCAGCGGCAACGAACATAAAGTTATAGGGCAATCACTGTGCGAAGTAATTTCCTGAATTTCAAAATTCAGCTCTGATTTTTTCTAGTACCTTAATTTCAACTATGAAATGAAATAATAATAGGAAAATCAAATAAAAAATTACAATTACTTAGGTCTCTATTGTATTCATGAAGGTAGATTGTAACCTCTAAAAATGTCCCCAAACACTTACAATGAAATTGCTTCTGGTTTTCAGTCTATAAAGCACTGTTTTTGTAGGCTTTTTAATTAATGAGTGATATGTTGTAGTTTAGCATCTTGCATGTATTTTGACTACTTCCATACAGATAGGTCTAAGCCTGATGTACCAGGGACATTCCATCAACTTCCATTCCAGCAGAGGTCTTGAGCTGGCCATGTATGCACAAGATACCTTTCATTCCGAGATTAATCTTTGACTGAGATTTTAAACGAGGCTAAAGAGGTTATGGACACAAATCCCACTGAAATATAATAGAAATTCTCTCCCTAGCTCCCTTAGGTGTTTCTGAAATTACTCCTTCAATTCTTAGAGTCAAATCCAGGATGGAAGAATTACACTTTGCTTTCTGTGGGTTACAATTCATGCATTTAAATTCTGTGAAGTTAAGCCTTGGACATTTGTCTAATGTCACACATGTCCTGTAAATAAAAAAGCATTTAATTCAATGAATGAAAAGCTTTTAGATAATTTCTACCTTTTCGTGCATATAATCTGTGAATGTTTAGGTAGATGGAAAGTTTTGGTACAAATCAATCAATTTTGTGTTATTCAGGATCAGTTTAAACCATTTCCAAGGGACCATGCATATGCTTCTTTTTGCCACTATGGAATTTAGTGAGGCCCTTCTGTTAAGATGTGTGTCTGTGATCATAACGGCAGCTGTACCCATTGAGACCAAAAATGCAGACGTGCTGAAGAGTCCTGGGAATGGCTGAGGGATTTAACCCACACACAACCTACCAGGTATTTCAAAGAATCAGATAAATGCCATTCTAAAACATGGCCTTGCACTGGGCCTCTATTTGAACTCCAAAGACCTATTCACTTCAGACAATGCAGTACAGAAACCTTTGTTAAATTCTTCTACTCCGGCTCACCAGAAAATTTGTGTCCTTGTACTGAATCGCTTTTTCAAAACATGCAAGATATTCCAGAATATCTTTTTATCAACAAAAGTTTACAAAATATTTCTTTCAGGTGATATTGCCAGGCAAATATGAAGGACACTTCTTGAAACTTAAGATAAGTGCCTATCTTGACAGTTTAGAGGTAGCTTCAAATCACTTTGGGGGAAATCTCTTTGACTTGATGATTTGGCTGGTATGATCTTCAGACCGTTTTGATAAATGAGTGAGAAGTGAATGACAAAAATGAAAGTGATATTGGGTTAAACTCATCAACCAATTTATTGAGGGGTAATTTGCTGGAACAGTAAAGAACAGAATTTAATCTGTATATAATCACAAAATAGCAGACACTGGAATAAAAATTCCAAGATGCATTTATTCTAGATGGAAAAGGAAATTTAAATATGCTAAGTGCATTTAAAAATCTATCTTAGTCAGAGTGAATGTTAATGTATGTTCAGTCTTTATGTGAAAGATAGATTTATCATTGACATTTGGGGCAATATCATTAGATCATTGTAAATAAAATCTCCTATGCTGAAAAAAAGAAAAGTCTATGTGTTTTAGAAAATTACTCCATTCTTCTGTGAGCTCTGGGGGCATGCAACCAGAAAAAGTGGTCAGAATTTTTTGTTATGAAAATAGCATCATTTAACACAAAGCAGATCATTTTACCTCTTTTATTTTTTAATTTTTAAGTAGGAAAAGCTGGATAAAAGCCTCACTAAATAATTTATTAGTCAAATGTTTTTACCACTGCTTGTGGTATAGATCTAGCATATGTATGATCTATTACATGACTGCTAGATATAAACTCTTCAGTCGTTAGAATGTGCCACCTGAATTATACATTCAAATTTCAATAACCTAGGAAGAAAAGAGCCACATTTTGAACTCAACTGTGGATGTGCATTTTGGGTTGACTGCACATCAGATTGCTCAATTTAGGTAGAGATAGGAATATACAGATTTAAATTAATTTAAAAACACTCAGAAATTCGGGAAGGACTTTTCACACTTCACATACCTGAAGCTCTAAGAACAGTGTCGTATCATGGTCAATCCAGCAATTATGCAATATAGCTTTTCAGTGTGTTGTCTCTCAGGTATTAGCTGAGCACTAAGATTTGTCCTGGGAAAGGAGCTGGCATCACTTTCTAGATATGGAGAATATCTAAGGCTGATATGGGACTTGAGTTAGAGCATTTTTAGCACAATTATCTGGGGTCACTTATGTGTCTCAAGGATCAAAAAAGCTGTTTCATTTATGAAATACTGTCTAGAACTTTCTTAAAACAATCCGTAGCACGTATCATGAAGGCAAATTCTGCTAACTAGTTCTATAAATATGATGGACAAATAATAAATACCACTTCTTATTTAAAGATTTTTTTTTTCTCAGTAGCTGTATCAGTTTAGAAAAACACTGATCCTTGCATATGGTTTTCATTTTAGTAAATTACTACACAAAGGCAGAGAACCAATTTTTAAATTTTTTTTAATGAAATTGAATTGGACATCCCTCATAAATCTTGTAACTTTAGTGGGCATTACTCATTTCACCCAAAAGCATGGATGGATGTTTTAGAGTTTCTCAGTCATTAAAATGAAAGCAATCTCAATATTACTTTCCTAGTAGCCAGGCCCTTACTCATGGTGAGCTGTGCCTTCGTCTGTAATAGGTCCTATTGATTTCAGTGAAACTCTTTGATTCCTTGGACATCGCTGAACAAAAGCCAAAGTGGTAAAGTCTGTCCCTCATCCCTTTCAACATGTTTTCATAAACACATTACAAAACCTCATCCTTAACATCTTTAATGTATATGTTTCCATTAAAATCAGTTCTCCTAAACACATGTAGATCAATGAAAAATCTTTGATGGAAACACCACACCTAGAGGTTTAAAATATATGTATAACATCTCCAGGTTTTCTGGCTGAGCAAAAAAGGATTTTGGACAAGATTAAAAAAATCATTTATTTTACCCTTGTTACTAATATTGAATTGATCCCCTGTGAAAAATCTACTCAGACTCAGTAGTAAGGGATTCCAGAGCCTTACAGAGTACTGGAACCTGCATAATTGAGGTTGTGCTGGATCAGGAGGTGTACTACAGATGATTCTTTTGCTAGTTTACAGATTCTGTAACACAGGGTGGTAAATTGTATTCAAGAGCAACCTCAAAAGAGAAGGAGGCTCTTTGTATAATAAATAACTCTTTATATTAGGTGGAAACTAATTAGTTCGAAATTCTGATCAAATCATGAGATTACATCCACATTAATACAAATTAATTTATCATAATGAATGTTAATAGAATTAATTATAATTAGACACTGTTGCACTGGGTGAAATATTTCATAATGGTACCTTTCATATTAGTAGTACATTATGTGCATATTTCAAAAATATAAAAAAGCAAGAATTACATTTAACATTTTTTATGGTGGAGGCATGTCAAAGAACCATGACATGAAATTTTGAGTCCAGTTAATGGTCAAAATGAACTTTTTCTGTTCAAAGCTGGCCTCCTAAACTCCCTTGGGCATTCAAAACCTGTTTATTTTTTTTCTAGAAGAGAGGCAGGTCATCCAAATACTGTCTAAAATCTAGGAGAGTTGACATCCTCTTTGCTTTTTTTCATATACTCTGACTTACAGCCCCCACGATGCTTGATGCTAAATCATGATATAATGAGTACTGAATTACTTAGGCCTTTTCCAATTTCCATAGAAAATGGACTTTAATTCAAAACTATGCCTGGTTAATTAAACTTTCCATGATCTAATTTGATCTAATTATTTCTATAAATTGAGATGTAACCAGAGTTATTTCCTAAGGTAGAATTAGGCTATGGTTACACATTTTTACTTAAATGGAGGCAACTGTGATGTTCTCTCCTATTAACCATAACCTTGCTGGCCACTCAAATCGACACAGTTCTGCAACCCAAACGGTGAAGAAGAAACTGTATTTTCAAAATATCTGTTGGGGGTGGGGATGGTATTTTTTTAGAGATTGATTTTCCCAAACGCCTTTGAAAAATAATGTTTCTCCTTGCATCCATCTTGAATGCTTATAGCACAAAAAAAACATTTGATGTAGTCCAGGTGTCTTATTGACAGCCCAGTACATATTTGCTCTCTTTTTCATTTCTGTTCAGATGCACTAAATTGTAACCTAAATTCATTTTTCTATAAAGAGCTCTTCTTATTTAGATCTGCTCTTCTAAATCATGTACATTATGATCTGAACCATTTACAATATTATTACATTCTGAAAAAAGGGAGAACTCCTTGCTAAGTTACTTTATTTTGCCATATCAAAACCAAAGCCTAGATCTATTTGTTCATGCTAGCAACCGTTTTCACCTTCTGAAAATAACTGCTGGTCCTTCTTTGTGTAGTTTCCTTGAGAAGTTCTCCTTAAATGAACTATCATTGTTGCTTACCAAAATCTTGTCACATTCAGTCAGCTGGTGTACACATATACTGTTCCTTGCATTTACCGTAAAATAATTTATTTCTGAAATCTTTGCTGACAGAGAAGCAGAGTGCAGATGCTTGCTTTGCAAACAAACAAGGCAATCTGATGAAGTATTCAAGGCTTCTGGCTGCACTGTCTGAGTTCATTTAGAGGTTAATAAAATCAGCTCCCTGCTACGTGTTAAAAATAAGTAATTAATTTTGGGATATCTGCTAGAACTAGAATATTATGCCTGGAAAGTAAGGGTAGAAGGCAGTCTGCTTACTGGAAATGCCTACTTGAGGCATATCCTCACTGCTAATTTAGATGCCCATTTTCAGAGCAGCAGAAAATCCAGAACACCCTATGTAGCTGCCAAAGCTCTCTACAGTCAATGAAGAGAAAAAAAAAGAGGATCGGGAAAAGTTGAAGGTTGCCTGAATTTAGTTACTTTCCTGTCAGCACACTTTGGAAAGACAAGGACTCCATCAAAAAATCAAGTCCACATAGGCGAGGCATTTAGTTCTCTCTTACACCATTGCAAAATGAACAGTAGGAAATCTCAGCTATTTCCATATCTCTACAATGCAATCTGGTGGTTTTGGTCAGCCAGTAACACAGGGCCCAGAAAGTAGCTTGACTCTTTCCTTGTGCTTAAGAGTAATCTGGGAAAAGGCCAGACTTCTAGATCAAGGTCTCTGGAAATGTGTACAGGCTCTACATTATTACATTATTGGATTAAACAAGAAAACAAAAAACAATTCAGAAGTGGAGAGGAGAATTTTAATTCTTTACCTACCTATTGACAAAACTATTAAACCAAAAGTTATACTTTCCTTGTCTATTATTCCCTAGCCCACAAGTCAAGTAATGAAGGCATAACTTTTCTAAGTACCTCAGTAAGAGATCATGAATTGAGTCCTTTACTATAAACTCTGATTTTAAGAAAAGCTATATTAAAGAAAAATAATGATATGGTCCTTCTTTAACTTGTCAATTGTTGATCATTTTTTGATTTATTTTAATTTGGTTTTATTAAAGCCAATAACAAAACCATTTTACCTTGCTAATTATATTTTTATAAGAATATTTTATTATCACACAATAGTATCATAGAGTGAAAATGTAAGGTTCATTTTCTTTCACTATCAATTCTTTGCCTCTCCTTAGTTGTTCAGCAATTCTTTTAAGGTATTTAGCTTCATCTGTGTAGTCTGGTGTCTTGGTTTGTAACAATACTCTTTGCTAACTGGAAAAGTATTTTGTGTAGCAATTTGCTGAAAATCATACTCATCCATTAAGATTAGTTTAATAAATAACATGTATGAAACATTAATTTTGAGTGATAATATGCTCTAATATTACAGAGATTTTGCAGGGAGACATAATAAACATGTTTGACAGAGTTAAAAGCTAGAATAAAGTCTACAAAATGAATTTTCTCAGTTAAAAAAAGAAAAAAAAAGATGTAATTTGATGTGGCAATAGCAGCTACAACATAAGCTACCTGACCTTGCCCTTGAAATGACCTCAACCTTGACCTGCAGGGACACTCTCTCTAGGGATGAGGGGTATGTTATTACATGTTATTTCATTACAAGGCCCCTGCTGAGCAGCAACTGCCAAATGGACTCAATTAAGTGTTTCTTGTGATGTGGATTACTGTCTACTGGGGCGAGTTGATACTAGCAAACATATTTCATTCTCTTAAAGTTTGACTGGATATGAAAAGCATGTGCGTTACTCACTCAGTGACACTTCAGTGTATGATTTATATCTGTTTAGAAAAACCTTAACATACATACTTCAGTTGTGCACTGCAACCTTTTCTCTCTCCTTGTCCTTCAGCAACCCAGCCCTGTTATCACATTCAAGGATTATAGAACCAGACCCAACCTTCATAAAAGTAACTTTCCAAAAAGAAAAATTACATCAAACAGTAGTTGAATTCTGATTATCAAACTCTTAACACTGAAAATAAAGTTCAAAAATGTCATAGACACAACTCTGTGTGCTGTCTGATGTTTATCTCAGCAAAGTTGTATCAGGGATAAAATACTGAACACTTATGAGGGCTGGGTTAAATTATTGCTTCTTTAAAATCAATCTTCTACATTAAAATAACAACTGTGTGGTGTTGTTGGTAAAAGTGGTGACTAGTGTTTCTTGTTCTCTCTCTAGGTTCATATATTTTATATCTATTTTATATTTTCACTGTTATCTACAAGTTCTTTTCTGGAGTATCATTTGAAGCTTGTGAAAAAACATCTCATTGGCTGCAATGTACTTTCTATCAGACTGCCAAAAGAACATTGAGGAAATGAGCAAGCCATTGCATGCAGAAAGAACACATTTTATAAGACTTTCAAGAAACAATTTTAATCTTGCTTTTATATCTCTGCATAAGATGCAATTTTTTCATAATTCACATTCAGGAAAAGTAAGAAAATCACTTCTGAATCTTCTTTTCCATCCTACCTCTTTACACTGCATTTTCCACCAATGAAATTTGGAGGGTAAACATTTTGCATGAAAACAGGTGGAAAAAAAAGCTAGTCCCATGGAATTCAGTGGAGGTGTCATTATTTCTAAAGGAGCCTCCACTTCTTCCTTTGACCTCTGTGAAATGGGAAGGACTAGACAGCATTCCTTTGGTCCTGAAGGTAAAACCAGCAAACATTACAGGAGGAAATACATATGTGTAGCCCTTCTTTGTACATCATAAAGAGTTTAAACCACAAAGACATTGTAAATCAAAAATATCTTAACTCATTAATGCATATAGCTGTCTCAAAGGTGGGTGCCAAGGTGCCAGACTCTTTTTGGAGGTGCTCAGCTACAGGAAGAAGAGAAAAGGCCATAAAGAAAACACAATAGGTTTCACCTCAACATGAGGAATAACTTTACACTGAGAATGGCAGAGCATTGGAACAGGCTGCCCAGGGAGATTGTGGAGTCTCCCTCTCTGGAGATATTGAAAACTCACCTGGATGCATTCCTGTGTAATCTGATGTAAATGAGCCTGCCTTGTCAGGAGGGTTGGACTAGATGGTCTCCAGAGGTCCCTTTTAACCCTAAAAGTTCTCTGGTTCTGTGATACCTTACCTTACCACCATAATTTCAGATAAAAATATTTTGTAAGTTAATTGTTATGCACTGCTTTGCCTAGAAAAATTCCTGCCTGGATATCTTCTCATGGCTCTTAGAAAACCAGTTTTCTTCAATTGTATTAGATTGCTACAGATACATATAGTTTCCCTTTAATTTTTGATGTTGTAATAACTTTCACTTTTCTAAGTGCAGCCTGGATAAAAAAGCCCACAAAAGTAAAAAGAACAGAAGTTGCTTTGTGATGTTCATTGTTTTTCCAGAAAGAAATACCCAACACAATGTTGGAATGGAAACATTTCTTCATGAATATGACTATTTCAAACACTCACTACACAAACATAAAAAAAAGTATTACTCTTCTGCTTGACAGACAGTGAAAAAGACTTGGCTTCTTTTTTAAAAAGACATCTGAACCACAAGTGAGGAAGGACTGTACTCTACTGCTCTATGACCATCCTTTTCTCTACAATGGTGTGTAATCAAAAATCCAATAGTGCTGCTTTATTGCATATCTTCCATTATCTTTTACTCATATTTTCTTAATTGGCTATAAGAAATGGAAACAGATGAATCTGTACTATCCTGTGGTATCTCAGCAATCTCATGCTTGGACTAGGTTTACAGTAAAATCTGAGAAAAGCACATTGGTTGGGACCATTTGAATTCGATCTGATAACTGTAGTTTCTATTACTTCATTCAGAGTAATGTCACCATTCACTGAGATCTAATGTCTTGACAAAGATCATGAGGGATGATAAACCCTATCTATTAGTATATCTTTGTCCATACTAGAGAAAGTAGAAGCATAATTTCATAGGATACAAACAGGCAAACCTATTCTTTAGAATAAGTGTCTCAAAGAGAGATGGAGAGGAAGCTGCATAATCATACGAGAAAATTCTACACTTTTAGTTTATATAATTGTTTTCTGTTTTCAATGTAATTCAATTTGAGAAATTTTAAAGGAAAAATGTTAAACAATCTTTCTATCAAAAGCAGTAACAACTGTCTTTACAAAATAACCATTGATAATTACAATCCTTTAATTCAAAGTACTGAGCCACATCATGCAGAAATTGAGTCATTTATCACCACTGACCTTAGAACAAAGAAATTTACCCAAATCAATATGGGCCCAAAATATCAATGATTGCTTAAAATATTGGTAATTTTGTTTATAACTTTATTAATGAAAAGAAAGAAGGTCTGGATGTTTCTGCCTAATGCAAAGGAAGTTTTTTCCTTTGCTGAAATTTTTATATAAAATAGAGTTGACACAATTGTCCCTTACTTAATGTTATGGAAAAACAGCTGGTTCTGTTCAGTTGTATTAATTCCTAAAATGTAAGTAATTTGAAAGACATCAATGTGTGTAACTGTAAAAAATCTGTTTTGGAAAGATTTTCATTGTTCAATTAAATATGTGCAACTGGAATTAAACATGCAGGAGCTTACTTAGAGTTACAGTTTGGCATTTTCTGTATATTGAATGCATGTGGCAAATTATTACTTTTTTAGAGCTTACTTAAATCAACTGAAAATGTAGAATTATAGCCTTCCCTGCAGAATGCTGTTTTTCAGTGTTTCTTCATTTCTGGATATTTGAAATAGAATTTCATTATGAGAGCATCAATTACTTTTCAAGAATCTGCAATGTACCAAGCTTAGTCAGAAGTGTAACTCCCTATAAGGCTACTGAACCTTGACAAGAGTGAATGCCTCAAAACAAGAAAAATATCTTCTGTTCAAACTTTACACAGAATTTTATAGGGTTTGCTCTTTTTCTGTCACTGTTACAATTAATTCCCTATGCTCTTTTCTTCCCTTAGTGATTACAGTCCTTTTGGCTTTACAACCCATGAATGTCCCTTCCCTTCCCTTCCCTTCCCTTCCCTTCC
>VZTI01004803.1:2969603-3051970 GCA_013397865.1 Struthidea cinerea
TCCCTTCCCTTCCCTTCTTTTAGTTAATATGTGGTGAGGCGTTCTGGCACTGGGAGTGGGGATTGCTGCAGTGGTGGCTTCTGTGGGAGGCAGTCAAGGAGCTGCCAGCCGTGCTGGACAGCCAATTCCAGACAGCTCAGCAGCAGACCCACCCCAGACCAAAGCTGGGCCAGAGTCTGTGGTGCCTCTGTGAAAACCTACTTTTAAATGGCAGAAAACATAAAGGGGGAGGGAATCAGGGCACACAGAGAGAAAAAAAAAAGGAGGGAAAGCAAGAGAGAGATTGAAATTGAAATTGAAATTGAAATTGAAATTGAAATTGAAATTGAAATTGAAATTGAAATTAAGAGAGAAAGAACTAGAAAGAGAGTGAGAAATGAGAAACAGAAGAGAAAATCAAAGTCAGAGACTTCTCCATGGTGGAGCACGTACTCCCCTGAACTGGCTGCAGTCTTTGGAGAGCATTATGCTGCCCAGCAATCAGAAAAATATGTTGAAATCAATTGAGACTAAATTAGGTCATTAAAATGATCAGAGTATAAATAATAAAATGAAAAAACTGTCTCATGTCTTTGTTGTATGTGACTTTCTTTTAAGTCTAAGGCTACCAAGACAAGATTGATTTCATGAAAACAAGAGTACTCATTTAGGAAAGGTGAAATGTGTCTTGGAGAAATGTCTGTGTTAAAGGAGAAAATGTTTGCATTTATTTTTTCATGCATCTAACTTCTATGGCTTTTTCTGAAATACACCAAGCAGCTGCTACAATTGCTGTTGTCATTATATCTGTCCTAGAAGCAAGTAATTGCTTTGCTTAGGCTTGCGCAATCTCAAAATAATCCTCCAAGCATGAGGACAGATTAACCCTAGTGTGCATTTTAGATATCTATGCTTGTAATGAAAAGTACTTGAAAAACCAAATGTGCACTCAAAAGGGAAATTAGTATAACTGCTGTTAAGGGAAACAAGTGTTTAGACTCTTCACGGCTTCAGGATAACTGTTAATTAGATAATGTATTCTGAAAGCCAGAGAGAGATATTAAGTTCATCTGATTTTTCCTCCTGCATAATATGGAATTTAGGACCTTCCTGAATTAATTACTGCATAAATTAGGATGAAATATATGGAAAAACATCTTAGCATGGCTAAAATACTTACTGTGATAAGGGCTCCTCTTAGGCATTTGACAAACAATTCTCATGGGTAACTACTCTGGTTAGATGTAATTTCTTATCAGCTGGAATTTAAGTTAAAATTAGACATGCTTACTAGTTTTATACCTGTTTACCACGTTCATGTGCACTCAAATTTCTACTTCCCATGTTGGTTTCTTTTTATAGGTAAAGAGTGGTCAAGTCACACTTTCAACCATTTATTTTAATAAGGTGATTAAACTGGCCTCACTGAATCTTCATTTGTAAGGCACTTTCAAAAACAATATAAGCACTCTCCTGGCCCTTCCCAATACTGGATTCCGGGCTTCAGAAGTGGTTGCAATTTTCAGTAGCCACTGGAACAGGCTACTGTTCCCAAACGCTGTTGCTTGTGTCCATCATTCCCTTATACACACTCTCTTAAGTTACATTAGCCTTTCTGATGATAGCTATGCACTGGGATTTCTAATCTTAGTTAAATGTTTAGTATTTTTTGCAATACAGGGCAGAAAGATTGTTATAGCTGAGGGAGATGGTTTTAATAGTGGTCATGAAGTTTGATATAAAAGCCATGACAAACCTCACTGAAAAAATAAAAGCAACTGTGTTTATCATGGGATTTTTTGTGTGTGAAGGGACCTTTAAAGGTTGTCTGGCCCAACCCGCTTGCAATAAGCAGGGACGTCTTCAGTCATGTTGCTTAGACCCTGGTCCATCTTGACCTTGAACGTTTCCAGTGATGGGGCTTCTACAACCAAAGACAGTACAGCTTTATGAAGCAGGACAGAGAGACAACAGAAGCCTCACCCAAAATGTCTACAGAATAAGGAACCAACATAAACCAATTGGGAGACTTCACTCTGGAGCAACTCTAAGTGCAGAAATTGGAAAAGTGATTAATTGCAACTTTTGCCTACCTGAGAAAGAAATCAAAAAGCCCTAGAAAGCCCAAGAGGGAGGTATGAGTTTCTCTTAGAAACTGTAAGAAAGCAACTAAGTTATTGCTTCTTACAGTGTACAGAGAACCTTTGAGGTGTTTCTGTAAAAGAAAGGACTGTAGTAAAGAAATACCTGATCTGGATGACTTTTTCTTTCCAGATAAGTTCCCAAGTCATTTTATGTTAGACAATTATACAGGACAGGACAGGACACTATAATTGTTTCTAATACAGCACATGGAATTTCTAATAATCTTCGATGCTTGTACTGTAATGCAGTACAAATATGCATTTCATCTTCTTATATACTTGAAGAGGATAAGACAAATGAAATTAATGATCTAGATTCTAGTCAGTGATTGGCCTGGTTCTTTATTAATTAGCCTATGCTGCCTTCCAAAGAGAAAATACTACTAGCTGAAATAAGAACAGGACAAAATAAAATGTTAATTTCAGTTTTTATCAGAATACTGGCACATCCTTGTGCTTGCAAAGCGCAATAAAACAGGCATATTAGAGGAATATGCTGATGTTCTTTTGGTAAAGTCATGATTGCTGATCCCTAGATCCAAAAACTCTCTTTAATTGACTGTATAAATGCAAAGTAATTATGTTTAAATTTGGAAAGATGAAAATCTAAACCTTGTTTGCTTGTCACAAAGTGCCTTACTTACTTAGCTCTGAACTTGTAGTCAGTATTATGAATTACTCTTTTAATGAGTGCTTTTTTATTAAAAAACAATTAATTTATTAAAACATTTTTGTGTTTTCAAATTTTTCTTAGGTAAATTTCTGTAACTATTTATTTTTTATTTTTATTTAGAAAAATTCTACCTAGGTTGAATGAAAATAAATATTTATGATATTACATTCAGTGTGATACATTTTTAAAATTTCCTTTGTTAGCTGCAAAGACAACAGTTTATAAGTATGAGCTATCTCACTGTTATTTATTCTTGGGTTTTTTTCCTTAGTATATTTGGAGGCAGCTGCTGACTGAACAGTCATGATGAGTCCCATTATAAATTAGACCTAGTTTTCTAGACACTCACTATATTCCCTCAGTGAAATTTGAAAATAAAATATTTGCTAGCTGTTGTTCAGAAAAAGGAGGACTCATTGTTTTTGTGTTAACTCCCAGAGTACTGTGGAAAAATGGAGCTTGAGCAAATCCCACTAATTTCAATTCTCACTTGACATTAGTTGCCACCTTGCAAAAAGTTACAAAATCAATGAATGAAGGGACTTGTTTTATCTCATGGTAGAAGAATCCATAGATTGTCTTGGACAAGACTGAAACCTAGATTTCCCTATACTTAAAGATTTAATGAACTACATAAATGTGTGTCCCTTAGTTGTATTTTTTGCTATATAATATTAGGTTCATAAACATAAATCAGTGTTGATAATATAACTACAGTTAATGTTGTAAGGTATTATTATAAGACAAAGACATAGGAAATAATGATTGCATTTTCCTGGAATTATATTTATAAGGCATGAAATAAGGCCTGTTAAATCTGACTATTCTTTTGCCACCAGATACTCTTCCGTGTTTCCATATTCAATTTCAATGAATATATTAATTAATTAATTCAATTATTTCAAGAAACAAGGGTACTTTACTGCTGGGAATCACACATGATCAAAGGATCACCAAAAATACATAATATATGGTTTTTGGGTTTATTTTTTTAATGTGCTCTTGCCTTCAATCATGCGGTAATTGTACACTTGTTAACAATGAGGAAAAATTGGTGTTGAAAAATGCCAGCTGGAGGCATGCTTTCTTTTGCCTAATAAAGCAATTGAGAATCAATATATGTTATGACACCAGCATTGAATGTGTTAATTATATTCTGTAACCCCTAACATTTTTTTTTTATGTGGACAGCCTATTTGCCACCAAAGTGGAAAAAGTTGCAACATGTTGGCAACCACTGAATTGAGTGGATTACCTGTGTTATGATCTATGTTTCAATTTTTTGCTTCTTTAAAAATAACCTTATGGAATTTATATTATAATATGGTTTATTGTAGCATCTAGAGTTTGTAGAATATGCATCAAAAGTCACACAAATATGATAGATCTCCTCCTCCCACAAAATACCATTGCCCTTTTGGCTGAGGAAGAGGTGGCAGCGATAGCAACACAGCAACAAATCACACCATATGTATTTAATAAAAATATATAAATTAAAATATATAAATTAAAATTACATGTAAAAAAAATGGCTACTTTCTGTTCCTCTGTTACTTGTAAGTTTTCTTAAAACTTTGTTGAAGATATTTCTCTTCATTATTCCTTGTATTTGATGAGTTTTTCTATTGACTCCACTCTCAGGGAATACCATGAATTTCAAGGAATCAGTGTTGTTACATTTATGGAGCTTTGAGAATATAAACCTACTGAGAATTAAATTCAGTGAAAAAAATTATCAAAATGGCTGAAGAAGAAACATTTTGTTTCATTTTAGGTCACCCATATAGCTTTCCTGCAAGCTAAAAAAGACGACCCAGTCAGCCAATGAAAAAACAATGAAAGCATTCCCTGCACAGTCATCCCAGAGACTGGGCTCTGTTGCCTAGCAATTCTGACAGATGATTTACACTTACCTGGACGTCACACATGCCATGAGGTCCAATACACAACCTCAGGATGGTACATTTTCTACTGTCAGAAGTGGTATATTTTCCAGGCTCACTACAGTGTTGCTTAGAAGGGCTCATATATAATTTTGCAAGCAAAGTTGTTTTCCTCTTGGGAAAGCCCTTTCCTCTTTCCTACTTCATCCAGTCTGCCTTAAATAATAACATTTTGCAGTTTTTCCCTGATATGCTCATCTTGCTGGTGTTTGAAAGAAAAGAAAGCTTCTTTTGGTGCACCTCTTAGAATTACATTGACCAGTAACACCATGTTATGAATTATGAAAATACTGTCAGTCAGAATTGGTTGCATTTACCAATTTAAAACAAATTCCATTTCAAAGCACTTTGCCTGCCATCCAAAGTAATTGGAAAGCCAGTTTGAAAAATCTTTTAATGTGCTTTTTAAAATTGACCAAGTTTGCAGAGGCAGCTTCTTAAACAAAATATAATTAATTTCTATCTGTCTAAGCTGATCACTGCAGGCTGACAGTCCTTCTACATTCTTTGTTTTAAAACATGTGAATTTTTTTCAATAGACTACACCTCCCTTTCATCTTCCTCTTTTCCCTGTGTAAATTGGCACTTTCTGTCTTCTAGGAATCTCATTACCATGCACTGATTCTCCATTGCTTCTTAATAGAGGTGCCCAACTGATGTACCAAAGGAACTGTAAATATCTATGTTTATGTACCAAAGATTTTTTCCTTATAAACTTATGGTTACAATGGCTCTAACATGTCAGTACGTATCTGAATTATCCTAACTCATGATACCTATTCAACTCATTTTCATTCTACATCTGTACTCTTTGGTGCAATATAGTGACTAAGATGTTCCAAGGTCATATAGGTAATATTTGATTAATTTCTAGAGCGGCAGTTAATTAAAAATGATCCCAAAAGAACTGAATTATGCAATCTGAAACTTTAAGTAAAAAAAAAAAACAACAAACAAACTACAAATAGAAGTCTTGGGATATACTATTATCCTTACATACATTTCCTGTGTCATCTTCAGGAATTTTCATCCATATATGTGAGATCAGACTTCCTGAAAATAAACCCTCAAAATCTATCTGACATTTAAACATGCTTGGCTCTTCATCCGAAACATGAAACATTTTTTTCAGAACCTCAGAGTTATTACAAAGTTTAATCCACTGCTTGACAAAATACAAATGAGAAGTGTCAACAGGAAAGTAGTTTCTCCCCTTCTTTTCATCTTAGAACAATACAGTAACAATAATGTAAGAAATATCTGGAGGGCTGATAACTATCTGGATTTGCTTTTTATTGCTTTGATGGTCATTGGATCATACCAACCAGTTATTAATTTCAAGAAAATGTCTCAGTCCTCTGATTCCATTGCCTAACTAATAACTTGCTTTCAGACCAAGTGATTGCACCAATCTACAGCAGCATATCAATAGCATGTTTCCACTTAATCTCAGACTTCCCTCTGATTGCATACATATTTTAAAATTTTACAAGAATTGTTCCTGCTGTTTGCCTCAGGCTCTTTTTTCTTTCTTTCTTGAAGAGGTTCTTATTTTTGCAAGTGAAAATTAGCTGCTGGTGTAGGACTTCCACAGGGACAAATAGATCCCTTTCTTCTCCCTAGTATCCTCTGCTTCATACCATTGTTTATGACTGCTGTTTTATCCAGTCAAGCAGATCTGAAGAAAATAAAATTACTAGAAAACGCATAGTGTATAGAAAAGAGGACTAGGACTTTCTAGAGTCATTGAAGCATTTGAGATTTTCTTATGAATGTATCTTTTTCTTTCCTTTTTTCCTTAAGTTGAAATTGATTCTAGTATTTTGAGGTGCATCTTTTGATCTTAAAGAAAAGCTAAAAGCTGCATTTCCTGTGGGACTTTGGAACTGAATAACAGCCATTAAAAAAACCCTAAAACCAGCTGTACACTACTGGGCTTGAAACACTTTTTTAGGGTTGGCTTCTTTATCCTCACGGTTTAATAAAGAAGTAGTTTTGTTTTTATGATGGTATACAAGATGCTTCAGGTGAATATCAGGACATCAGAAAAAAATCACGAGCCAACAAAGGCAAAATAGAAAACTGCACCATACTATGGAGGGTCTGATTACAGAGAGAGAAAGAGAGAGAGAGAGACAGAGATTACTTCTAAAATATTTACTTTGCCACTAAATTCTGTAAACTCGTTTTAAAGTATTTTTTATGAAATCCTTGAATCAGGACTTAGACTCTCTGTTGCTCTACAGAGGAGAGAAGGCTTTGTTGATACTGATTACTTTTCATAGATTTTCTACCTCATAGGGGAAACATGGTATGCATGAGAACATAACATACCATAATAGCTCTGTTCATCACTGCAAGTTTGAGCCTTGATAAACTATGCTTTGTAACATTTGCATACCCGTCACAAAGTGACTAAACATCATAATGAATGTTTTTGCAGGATGAAGTGTTAAAATACAACAGATATTTTGCAACATCCCTTGTTTTACAGGAGTGGTTTTTTGCTGACAAAAAATAGTTTAAGATTTCTATTTTTATCTGGAGTTCTGTGAACTTCAAGATATTTTATTCAGGCTGCAGTACATCCTATTGAATGAAGGTGAAAAGTGGCAGTGATCAAGTTTTAGACAATGAATGTTGCGAGAAAATCAATAGTCTGATTAAAAAAAGAAAGCTCAAGAGGCTTCTAACCCTAAAAAGTTGATTTGTTACTTCACTATATCTCATTGAAAGAGCAAACTATATTAGTCTTTAGATTTACCAGGTGCATTATTCCTTGTGCAGTTTCAAACGTATCAGCAGAAATGAGAAAGAACATCTTTAGGTTAGCCCCTGTTTTCTCCTAACATATATCAGTTAGATCTGTAGGGAGAAATACTCTATACTCTATCAGGCAGGTGAGCTATAAAACCTGCCAGAACAAGGGACTTCTTTGCACTATTTCTGACCCTGAAGATTAGACTGAAAAATCTTGGTATCAGACATTTAAAAAATGTACTGTTCCCAAAGAGACAATGAGAGTGAAAAAGATATTATACACAGAGTAGAAGGGAAGACTAGAAGTAAAAGTAAGTATGTGTGAAGTAAAATTATGTCAAATGCTAAACACTAAATTAAAAGACAGAAAGTTTAAAATATTTATTTTAAGTACTATAATGAATGACAAAGGCAATAATGGTTTAAAACTTAAAAGAGCAAAAGTAAGATGTCATCTATAGCTAGCTAGAGTTTCTAATAAAAAGGGATAAGAGTAGTAGGCCATTTAAGGCAACACCACTGAAAAAATATTTTGGGAAAGTTTCCAAGCGGCGAAGCAGAATATACTAGGTCAAGGACAAACTAAGCAGAGTATCACTGCAAAATATAGGCAACTTCTGTACTAGCAGTGAACTTTTGCTGATGAACCTCTGTGGACTCTTTCAAGGAGGCAGATTTCTGGGACTCAGTCCAACAAAGCACTTATTTTCAACTTAACTCTAAACATGCAAGTCAACATGTTAGACTTAATTCATATAAAAGCATTGAGTGAATATAGCATTTATCAGGACATAGCCTGATAGCTTTTGGTTTCAATAAGATCCTCCTTTGTCTTCAAGTTCTTAATAAATTTAAACTGCTGCAAATCATTAAACTCTTGACTCTGTTGCCTTGATACACAATGAGTAAGTGTATATGGGCTACAGCCCAAAACCTCAGAGTATTTAAACACCTACTTCACTTGAACAATGTGAGCAGCTCTGATCCCCAGTATCAAGAGAAATACATTACTATTAGAAGAAAATAAGAGACATTAAAGACCAGCACACTTGATGAGAGGTATGTTTTTACGTAGGGAGAAACCAGGCAGACGAGGAGTCTGTATTTTGGAAAAGAAATGACAGAAGCGTATCACAGATGTTCATAGACTCAAGAGAAGAATGACGATTCTTATACCTATATCTATGTCTATCTATCGATATATATGTGCATGCATACATATATATATATATGGAGATTATATGTATATATATAATGGAAGAGTTACAAGGCACCAATCGAATTACCAGCAGCATGTGTAAAAGAAGTATTATGAAATGTATGCACAATATGTTTTATTAAATGGGGATGCTTTTGAATTACGGGATCTACTAAATTTTATTGATCTGGAAACAGCCTCTGGTTTGTTGATCCTTATTGCCAGAAATGGAGAAGTGATTCTGCACTGTACTTGCCTGAGCATACAGTCTTTTCAAAAGCACTGGCTCCTGGCTGCTGTCTAAGAGTGTTCTCAGCTGGATTGGTCTGATCTTATGTTGGATTTTTATTCTACAATCAATAGAACACATGTACACAAGTGGTTTTGAGAACCAGGGTCCAGCAATATGAAATCAAGAAAGCACAATAAAGCTGAAAGCAGAAAAACCCCGAATGTATCACTAATAATAAAACTCAACACACACAAAACTCAACACTTTAACAAATTGGTCTTTTTTCATTGATGCAGACATGAATTGAGAAGATGTTTGTAATTTCATAGTTACTCATTTACGAGTTAACTTGCTCTAAGGAAGTAATATGGCACACTTGCCTGAAATTCTAAAATACTTTTGGTATCCTATCTTCTGATCAATGCAAAAAAATGGGACATTTGTGAGAAATTACCTTTTTTCTATTTGTTTGTTTGTACATTTGATGTTCTTTGTAAGCAGGGACCAGTAGTCTTAAACCTTGGAGTAGAGTGATTGAGAAACACTTTAGTGAAAAATAATGAATAATAAGTGAAAAACATGAAAAACATGTACGTATATTACATACATTAAGGTATGTAATATACCTTAAAATCCTATAAACATATTCTTTAAAGCTGAGTGGTTAATAATAAAAATTTCAAGTATTGTATTTCTTATACATGTTAGCTTAGCTTAGAAACAAACTCACTCAAGACTTGAGAGGCTTGGCATGATTCTAGATGTTCTGCTTTGAGAGAAAAGTACTCATTTTTCATGAAGGATAATCTCTGTTGATGCAATTAATAGAGTAAACTGTATTACAATATATTGAATAGACCTTTTGAGCAAGTGGTAACCTAACTTAAAGATGGCTCAATGAGAAATAATTCTTAAAATTACATCTGAAATGGAATTTGTTATAGTCTATGGGGTGATTTGACTGAAATGGAGTCATTAATATGACCCACCACATAACCTAAGCAATGAATTTCTTCACGTACCTTAGTCTCTGAAGAGAAACAATTCAAGGAAGATGTCTTATCCATCTAAAGTTTCCCTAGAAACAGCAATCTCTTTGCATGCAAGCACTACTGTTTGCCATAGAATTGCCTGGGAAGCTCCAGCTGAAGATGTTAATAAATCACAGGGCCATTTCAGAAAGACAATTCAGTTTTTGTTTCATTTTAATTAGCTGAAAAGAAAAATTAAATCCTCATGGGAAAATCAGAGCAAAGGGAAAGGGCAAGGCAAAGAGCTGGTCAAGATTAGCTTTTAGTGCAACAGAAGGGTGAAGTAAAATGGTGTCATATATAAAAATTCACATTGGTCTTTTGCTGACTAACTAATCCATCTGTGACACCTCTGATTGTTTACTTGTTCTATGTTAACTAGTTAATGTTAATTGTGTTAAATGTTAACTGTTAAAATAATTGTTTAATGTTAATAATCAAGTTCCAGTTAATCACAATTAAGTTATTAAAAGGGCTGCTTCGTCAAGGCCAGTTTATCCCCGACACTCCCAGAAGCAGCCCTCTCTCCCATAAGTTTTATNAAGTTCTGACAGTGTTCTATGTACATTCTAACTTGTTTATGAGATTTTATATGATTTTATTTAAATCTTTGGTTTCTCTAAGTTGGGGGTTTGAGCCAGCTCCACTGGGCTTTCTAATGGCCACCTTCTAAAAATAGACCTCAACTGTCAGCCCTGTAATTTGCCTCCATGGCAACGCAGAATACTGATGAGGAGCCTTCCCGCCTTTCCTTCAGAGGCAGTGATATCAGCCTGCCTTCCCCCAGACACCGGAGCCGATGGGTGGGAAGGCCTGACCTCATTCCAGCAAACGCCAACTGGCTGGAGCCATGGGGGCCGGATAGGGGCGGGCAGGTGAGACAGCTCCACACTATAAAGGAGGTCCCACACCTCAAACCTTTGCTTTTTGCCCTTGCTCCTCTGTCTGTCAGTGGTGGCTAGTGGTCGAAGCCCAGTGCCGAGCCTGGCCTCGAATCTCCTCACGGAGACTTTTAGCATTTCTTTTCCTTACGATTTCACACCACCTGAAATCGTTGCTCAGTGCTGTACAGCTCCCGTCTTGGGCAGCTGTGCAGTGGCCCGGGGTTCCAATTTCCGTGGACCCAGCTTTTATATTTTATTTCTTTTATTTTAATTATCATTTAATTTGCTCCTTATTTTTATTTTTTGCATCTCCGGACGCTTTATCGTGGATTTTAATAAACATCTCCTTGGTTCACGGTAAAGCGAGTTGTCTGGTTTTTTACGACAAATGGGAAGCCTTGTCGGATAGCTAGGGAATATGTTTTCACCATCAAAAGTAGCAGCTAAAATGAAAATTAAGCATTGCTGTCTTTAAGATATGGATGGTTCTGCAGTCTCTGCAAGGACATGTCATTGAAGAAACTGGCTAAAATCTCCTGAATAAGTTCTGTGACAGCAGGGAACTTTCCTATGAGCTTCAAGGAAAGCCAGAAGTCATCATCAACCACTTAGCAGTGTAAAACTACATTAGCAAGTATAAGTTTTGGACTGTACTTCTGCCATTGATAGAGTATATTTAGAAGGCTCCAAAATGAAACATCAAGTGGAGACACTGTAAATGTTATAGTTAAGTGACAGCTCTAAATCCTTTCCATTCAAATTTTCAGTTAATTCACAACACAATAGCATGAGCACTCAGCTTTTTTTTCAGACTTTTTAGGGATTTGGTGTTATGCCACTACCTTCATAAAGTCTATATTGTATCAGTCCTCTAGTAAAGTACAGTAGGGTGCTGTGCTTTTCAGAAATTTCTGTTCATCTGCTGAGACTCGAAATGACAGGTTAGTAAAAAACCCCCACAGCAATTTCATCAAGACTCCCTGTAGACAAATTCCAGCTGGACATTTGCATTCAGGTGACATAAGACTCCAATAAAGTTTAGTCAGACATGTAACTTATTTTCAGTTTGTAGCTATAAGTGAGCCACTTTTTGAATGATACTTAATTTCAGAGATAACTGCAATGCCTTCTATAGTACAAAGATGATCAGAGTTGGGGTTGTTTAGCCTAGAGAAGAGAAGGCTCTGAGGAGACCTTATAGCAGCCTTTCAGTACTTAAAGGGGGCTGCAAGAGAGCTGGAGAGGGACTTTTTTCAAAGGCATGTAGTGACAAGACAAGGAGTAGTGGCCTTAAACTGAAAAAGGGTGGGTTTACACTAGATCTTAGGAAAAAATTATTTACGGTGAGTGTGGTGAGGCACTGGAACAGGTTGTCCGGAGAAGTGTTGAATGTCCCATTCCTGGAAGTGTTCACAGCCAGGTAGGATGGGGCTCTGAGCAACCTATTCTAGTGGAAGGTGGTGCTGCCCTTGGCAGGAGAGTTGGAACGAGATGGTCTTTGGGACTCCTTCCAACACAAACCATTCTATGATTCTATAATGATCATGGTAGAAAGATTTTGCAATCAGTCTGCAAAGATAGACAAGTATTTTGAGGTTTGAGGAGATGTATGTGTAGAAATATCAGTCTACTACCCTGAAGTGTTAAATGAAATTCAATTATATGTCATTCAAATTCATTTATTTGAGATCCTCTCATATCATTGAGACGGAGATAAAATGGATTAACTATATTTTTGCTATTTTTTTTCTGACATCTTATTTAAATATCAAGTTTGCTGCAACTAAAAATTATGAGAATCCTATAAAAGGCTTCACACAGAATATAAAGTCCTTAAAAAGCATGCTTGGCCACAAGACTCAAACCTGGAATGCAAATGTGCAGCAAATCATACTTTAGTATGTATGTGTTCAAAGCAATGTAACTTCAGTTTGGAGAACAGTGTCAGATTTAGTCCAGTAGAGGAACATTGTGGAAAAAAGGCAACCTAGACACAAGATAAAGCAGGAATTCTGCGTAACCCTCATTGATCCTAAAGTTGGCCAATGTAACCCAAGAAGTGGGAAAGGCTAAGCATGGACCTCTCCCTTCACGAGGTTTTCCCCCCCTGAAATCCAAATCATCCCACCCACTACACCAGCCCTGGCAAGAGTAATAGCTCTATCACATTCTGCCGGCTTCAAGAAAAGCATGCTTTCATATGTCTATTTTATCTCAATTATAATTTGCATTTCCCTTTGTCAAAGTGAGAGGATTAAGTCCCACAAGTGCTAATTTTAATATCTTTGTTCTTTTCTTCTTTGTGTAAGCAATGAAGAGCTCCTCTGGGCATTAGAGTTGAAAATCAATTCCTCTGAAATAATTTTAATTTCTCTGCATTTATCATGAAATAAATGAAGCAGAATTTGTCTCATTTGTCTCATATACACAGCAATCAGAAAATCATGAAAGTGCATTTATGAGATTTTTCCAAATTGAATCCCAATACAAATAAGTCATATCTAGGCACAACTGACCTGCATATTTTCCAAACTCAACCATGGAGATATAAGATGATTCTACCGGCTAATATCTAAACAATGTGTAGCAATATCCAAATGTATTTCTCTAGTCTTTCTTCATAGTGTCACAATTTTTTCAGTTATGTTCATTTTTAAAACATCAGTAATTGCAAACCATTTAGCTTATATTATGCCTTTCAGTACAGTGGACAGTCATTCAATTCCTAAAGAGAACCTGATTCCACAGGGAAATATCAGAAATAATTAAGAAGATTTCTACATATCAGTGATAGAGAAGAAATCTATCTTCTGAAAGGTGAAACACAATGAAAAACCAGGTGACAGCTTACTTAATATTTACAGTTGAGTATGACATCAGCCAGAAGGGTAGCACTGATTGATTTTAATGGCAAGCAGCTGAGCATGCTTATTGATTTAAGAGATCGGTTGCTTCACAAATGGCAAAGACCATTAATACACTAAAATCATAACAGTGATGATACGAAGAATAAAAAGTGACCTTGCATTTAAATCCTCTCCTTCCAGGTAAAATGCAGGGCTCTCTGGATGGCAATGTACTCCCAGGTGAAACTTTTTAAACATCAATAATATTTCTTTTTAATTATTTCAAGGCAAAATCTCAAGATTCATCAAAAATATAGGAGGCTTCATTAGGACCTCATAAATTAATTTTTTAAACAAGAGTTTAAGAGCTAGGTAAGGAAGAAAAAAATAAAATTTGAGATTTTTTTAATAGGCTTTTATGTTTCAGGTTTAATGAAATAATTATAAAATGGAAATCATAATTAAATTAATTTTCACCTAGAGTTACTGAAGTCTTTCTAATATGGTCCCAGAAATTCTTCCCTTTCCCTTTCGACTAAGCAGATTAAAAAAAAATAGAAAGCAGATAAAAGGAAATCCGGCAGGAAAAATGCAGCAAAGAAAGGTAAGTAAATGAATATTATTAGAAACAGAGATGAAGAATGAGCAGTGTCCTTTTTTGATTCAAAAATTCCTTCACCTTCCTTTTTATCAATGTTGTTTAGATCACTTTCTTGATAGCTCAAAGTATAATGAAGATCTTCTGGAATTTGTATTTCTTTAGGAGATGCCAGTGATTTTTTTGTCATTGATTCAATTTCATCATATTTTCCACATTCAAAAGGCTACATGTAAAAACCTGAAAATTATTTTTTCTGCATCTTTTCAAGTATTCCATGTACAATATTTTTGAGTTGTCAATAATTTGTGTGTTTGTGTAGGGCTGACCAAAATTCTGTCCCTTACCAGTGCCAGCAGACCACACCAGAGAATTAAATCTATGCATCCGTAGAGTCAGAATAAGTGTATGCAGTTTTCTTCACTAAGTCATATGTAAGACTATTTGAGAATACATGAATGTGACAGCTTTTCACTCAGGAGAACTCAGTCAATCCTGAATTTTTAAACTAACTCTTGTATCATCAAATGAATAATATATTTCATGTACTGCATGAAGGAAAAAATGGCCATCAATTTGAGATCCAGTGTTTGACAGAATCTCTGGCCAGAAAACCAATATACTTTTCTATCAGCTGAAGAAGACAAATTCACCTTTTGCAGTTAAACAAGTTTTTGTTATCTATAGAACTTTCTGTAAATGGAAATAGAAATGTCTCCAAGTTTTATCAGCTGTACTGAAGTTTATAGAATAAAACATCACAACTTAAGAACATAGATAACTCTGGTTTCAGAGTTAGAAATGTTACTAACAATGATCTCTCCAGGAAAGCATCACACAGTTTAGGGAGGGACAAAATTGCAACTTTATATTTGAACAGGAAGTATTCTCAATCTGCCATTAGCTCTGATAGAGTGAAGCAGAAGTTGCTCTACCATCAGATTCAGGAGCCCCACAAACACGAAGATGTTGTTTTATACAGTTGGCATTCTCAAGCAACACTGAACCTGTTTTGTAAGGGAGTGAACAGAATCTTTGCTGGCACACGGTAAATCGCTTGTTGAAGGCTGAGAGCAGATGAGTGTGATGTATTTTGTCTGTTGGAGTCAGCACTGTCAGCATGCCTAGCTATGGAAAGCTTTATGTAATCTATCAGATAAGATTCAGATACATGATAACAGCTGTCAAAGTTGCAATTTAAGGTAAGGAGAACTGTATCTTCTCTTGTAATTATAGTCATAATTAACACAGAACCACTGGCTCCAGTGGAGCTGTGCCAGTTTGAAGTATCAAAGTACATGATCCACCATTACTGTGTCATATCAACACATTGATATGTATATTGAAGTAGCTATACACACATAAATTTTATATATTAGGCCACTCAAGAGAGAGGTGGTTAATTCAGAGGTTTCAGAATCCTTAGCCCATTAGGCCATAATATTAAATTGAATAGCAACTTTCGTCAATAATTAGAAAAACACACATTGTTGTCAGTGTGTATGTGTGTTTGTGTGCTTCCTCCAGCACCAAGTTTAATGAAGCCAAAGCACTTAAATCAGCACACAGCATCCTGCGGTTAGGAGAGGTCAGAGCTCCTCCTGAATTTTACAAGAAGGCAGCATGTGTGCTGTTACCTCTTGTCCTCTGTGGCAAGTTCAAGTTCTAGCGGGATCTGAAAACTCTGAACCAATATTGCTCACAGAGGTATTTTGGTAACTGCAGGAAGTTCTGGCTGTTGCCCTCTATGACACATCTTTGAAGAAGCCATGTGTTGCTCACAGACAGTTAATGTTCAGGTGTCAGGAAATACCCATTCTGGGAGCAGCCTCTAAATGTAGAGTCACCTTTTCCAGAAAAAGTTAGATACTCAGAAAAAGTTTTTTGTAAGGCCTAAGGTATAACATCAGACAGGCATGGACTCTAGGGAACTAAAAAATAAGCAAGATGGTAACAAAGGAGACAGTAGTTTAACCTACATTGAAAACTTTAAAATCATAGGTGCTTTATAGTCTTCCCAGTGGCCATGAGTATGTTAGAAAATACAGCTGGAAAAAGAATTTTCTCTTTCACTCAAAGGGTTTTTATGGCAAGGGAAATAAGATAGACATACCTTTAATCACAACAAAGAAAGAAAAACAGTGACCTTAGTAAGAAACAAAGGGCCAGATTCTGGTCTGGTATAAATCAGATGTTGGATGCCTTCCCTGGGGCATCCTGTGTCATGTGAGAGAGCTTGAACAGTACCCAGCTCTCTCTCTTATTCACACTGTGTTTGCATGTAACCACAACTGTAGGTCTGTGGAGCATTTTATTGCAGTTTTCAAGCCTTTGAATACTGCAAAAATGCTATGTAGAAGCAAATTTGGTTTCATAAGGTTTTGTATGATAAAAATAGACTGTATTCTGTAATGTAGCTGACCAAAACAATACCTGTTTTCTACCTATAACCAATGTGACCATCACTCCCTGCCAACACAGCACTATGCACAGTAAAAGCCAAAAAAAAAAATCTATGAGGATAGAAGGAGTAGTAGTCTTATGTCAGAAACCTGCTTTTTTTGATTTATTTGATTTGACCTTCACAAAAACAGCAAGCAAGAAAACTATTTTTTTACATCAAGTCATTGTGGACTGATTGCAGTAGTCTGAAAGGAACAATAATTGATTTCAATAATTAATTTCTTCTGACTAAAACAATGTTGCTGTTTATGCACTCTTCCTAAGGCCAAGTAAAAAAGAACTTTTAGCCAGGAGTGCATAAACAGTAATGTTACTTTAGGGAGCAGAAGTCCCCTAACATACTGTTGATTTGGGAAAGGCTTTTTTTTACCCCCAGGCTATAAAATTTTTTTTATATTCTCTCGTGTTGCCTCAGGATGACCCTGAGATTCTCTCAGATTTATAAAACACAGGAAACAAAGTAGTATGCTATTTCGACAGCAGAGAAAGAGCCACAAAATTTAAAAATGTAGTTTCTAACAAGTTAAAAACATTGAAATAGACTTCCAAAAATATGTGGAAGTACTGTAAAATTCAATTGAAAGCAGAAATGAAAACATCCAGGGAGGAATTCCCTTCAATTTTTTCTTTGTTTTGTGGGACTAGGGTTGTTTTTTCATATATTGTTATCCAAGCAGGCTAAGTACAGAACAAAAGCAACTTCCCATTATAAATGTTATAACTTTTTTTCTCAGTTTTCATGGTAGTCACACTGATATTCATGATGCATGGCTTACCAGGAGTCTATCAAGCAAAATTCTTACAAGGATTACTTTTTTAAAATACTGTCTTTAGTATTTAGGTATTTAATTTTAGTATTTAATACTATCTTTAGTATTTATCTTTAGTATTTATTATGTTATTTAGTGTAACATAAACTCTGCCAAATTCAAATGAAGGGCTAGCTGATTTCACACCGAAATGATTTTGCTCAGCTTTCTTGTATCTTGACTATATCATAGTCTGGGTTTTTTAACATGTCTGGAATTTATTGCCTAATTCTGCTGTAATATCAAAGTTTTATTATTGGTGTTATTCCTATAAAAATGACATAACATAATATAAAGCAGTACCTTATTATTCACATAGGTCCCGCATTAACTCTGTGCAGGTAAAGAACTTGACCTGGTGTGACTCCACAGGTCCCTTGGTGATCAGATTCCTGCTATATAGATCAGAATTAAAGCAAAACTAGACCAGATGTTTTTACTGTTAGATAGATTAGCCCAAAACTAAAATTAAGAAAACATACTGGATCTGATTTACTATCAGTATATGATCTGTTGCTGCAGAGGGAGCAATGGATAGTAAAGCAGAGGCAAATGGCAATTTATTAATGCAGGCATGGGAGTCCCATACCCTCACCCCTGACTGCTCTAAAAATGCTGAACAGAAGGCCCCAGTCTGGTGATGAAAGCTGGTTTTTGACAGTAAAGGCTCAGTAAAAATAACACGAAATCATTTTTAAAATGGTGCATGAGAAAGTTCTGGTGGAAATACTTATCACTACAAAAATTGTTTGTCTATAGATATATAAACACATCTAATTCAAACTCTGCCTTGAGTGGTTCCTTGAAAAGATTCATTTAACTGAAGCATTGTGATGAGCCACGAGATAGCAACATTCATGAGATTCTGTTCTTTAGTAAAGAGACTCTCAATTCTTTTCACTATGCAAACTGGCTTTGTTTAAAACTTTGGATTAAAAAAAAAAGACTTTTCATAGAGTATTCCCATTTGACATGACTAAATTACAGCAAGAAAAGTTCATGCTCTGAGGCGGACTATCGTAAAATTTCAGGAATATAAGTGATTTTGTCACAACCTGCATATTAAATAATCCTTACATTCATGTAGTAACTGCAACAAGAGATTCCCAAGATGTTTTCATAAGCCTTAATCAAGCTCCCTAGAATTCTGTGAGATGGACAAAGATGATAATTAGAGCTTTTCAATGCTTTTCAGTCAAATATTCACCAAAAATGTAAATTTAGGTAAACTGACAGAGTTTGTGGATTCAATTGCACATGCTGCTGGAAACTGTAAGTCTATGGGAAAATGTGTATTGTGAGACTGTTTTCAAAAATATGGAATTTAAAGAAAAATATGCAAAATTAAATGAATGTGTTGTTGGTTTTGAAAAAAATTAATCTGAAGAATTCTTATTCATCAGGAAAATGACAAAGAAGTTAATGATTGTAAAAGCTTGTTTTATTTTTTCACTTCAATGACTGAAGTGAAAAGAAAACCAACCATGTGCTCTATTAATATCTCTGTTTTGTGCATGACTGAAGTGAAGCCTTACAAATGATTTTATGACATGACCAGTCAGGAGCAAAGTGAAGGGTAAAATTAAGTTTTCTTTTAGTAATCTGCTGATTGGTTTCCTGGTTGGTTTCCTATTGACTCAGAAAGCACTTTATCCTTCACAGTAGCAAGTATTGGATCCTGAATATTTAGCTTTTTTTTCCTCCTTTAGGGCACAGCAATATCAAAGTAATTTTCTGTCAGTGTTAGGTGACTGCAGAATCATGTTTTTGATTATAGCAGTGGCATGAGCTGTCCACATACCATCTCAGGCACATCACTGCTTCATTAATCATTTCACAGTGTGGAAGTAGTGCAGAGCCATTTAACCAGAGAGTCTTATTTCTCAGGAATCTGGGTTAAAGAGCTGATCACAATAAGAGTTGCCAGGTAGCAGCAGTGATTATAGCAAGTACTGCAAGGCAACTTCAAAACGTACACTTGAGGACTCTGCAGCTCTTGTTTAAAATCTGTCCTAGAGCAGATGGGGAATACTCTCTCAGGAGTTCACTTCTGAAAGCATGATAGGCATTCCCAAGTCTCACTTCTTCTGGGATTCTGCCTTAGAGCAAAAAAACCCCTAAAGTAGACGGAGGCTTTTGCTCTCCAGTTATGTCTCCGTTCGTGGTCATCTGCCCACACACGTCTGCATATTTGAAGCAGTTGAACACATCTGGGCATTGCTGTGCTCTGCCCCGTGCGCTTCCATACAGCCTTGCTGGTCTTGCTGAAATGAGGGCTGTCCAAAGAGGTGCAGCAGTCACCATGTCAGCCCTGGCGAGCCATCAGTTTCAAGCCACTTCTGCAAAGTTTTTATTTCTTTTATGTGATATAAAGTATGTTCTGTTAGTGCTTTCTTTCACACATGCTTCCACTGGAAAGTGGAGAACTAGCTTTTGAGGGAATTATGGTAAGAAAGAAGCTGGTGAATCAGTTTTCTGTTTGCCTACATGAGTATTCCTCACATATTCTCTGTCCCACCACACCTGCAAATGAGCAGGAATAACACTGCAACTGCCAACTTGCTGACTCTCACCTAATCTATCCCTTTGTCTCTTCATCCACAATTCATCACCCCTCACCTTGTTCTATTTACTATATTTTCTATTTCAGGTTCACTGAAAAAATTGAATTGTGTTATATCTCTATAAGACCATGTCCAAGTTTTGCCCCTAATTAATGTAACATAAATATGCACATTTATGATTGTACATAAATGCAATATGCATTCTTGTTGCACCACAATATGCAGTAAGAACATTCTACATCTGGTTAAATCTAAGGAATTCACAGCATTATAATATTAGATGTTAGCAATACATTAGCATAAATATTAGAAAGTTTTTTTGCCATTTGCAAAGCTACAGAGAGAAGTGTTTCAAAAACACAGATTAGTACATTGGAGGCTTGAGGAGTCAGAGAAGCTAATTAAAGAGATGTTTGTTCATTGAAAATAAACAATGAGTGATGCTGTTTCTTCCTGTGCAAACCAAGTGTTCTGTAGCTTTGCTTAGCTCACTTTTGGAAATTTAAACAAGGATTAGACAGGCAACTAGAAAGGGGTTTTTGCCATTATTGCTGGCTGCTGGTATTTTAAGTAAAGATTCCGACTGATATTTCCCAACTAAGAGACTCAAATTAAAGAGATTTGCTGACTGTTAGTTCCATTTCCACATCAGAGGGAGAAGCAGTGTGACATGCTCTGCATCACAGCAGCGCAGTTTTGGCCAAGTTCCAACTGAACAGGGGCTGACTTAGATCTCAGTGGGTGGTGGCCATTACACATTTTGGGGAGGCTATTTAAAACTGGCATGTGAACTAGTTCTATCAGAGAGGAGAAAGCACAGGTAGTAAAGTCACCCTGCGACATCTGCCCTCCTGCTGTGGGTTAACACAGAGAAATGAAGCTCTATCTGAAGCACAGAGCCATTCACAAGAGGAAAACAAACCAAAATAAATTGAAGATAATTTGATGTTTTTAAAATCAGAACTATTGCATCAAGAATTCCTGTGTAGTAGGATTTGTAAAGGGCTTCTGCTGTGACTAAGCATCTGGCAAAACAATAAGATTCATGCAGATTATGCCAGAAGATTATTGCTACCCTTTAAAATGATTGAGGATATCAAGTAAGCCTTTTGGCAGGCAGTCCTGAAAATTAGGATCATTTCTAGTTAAAAGGAATTCTGGAAGTCAAATTTGCTCTAGTTTTCTAGTTCATTAGAAAAAATAGTTTGACAAAACTAGCAGCAGGTGGAATATTTTTAAGTATAGAAGTTCCTGAGTGCATAATGCCTAGAATCATGATCCAATGCAGACCCTCTGCTATTTACAACAGGTTACAGGGCCAGGAACAGTACTGGCTGCTTCACTCGTGATAGTCAAAATGAAATGTTTCTTAATCCAGTTCCCTAGAACATTTCGAAAGACACACAACAGAGTGATGTTGACATAATGAAGTCACATAGACATAAAATAAGCTTTTTTCAATGTGTTTCAATGCTCACTAACACGTACTCCACATTTTTTTGATCTTACGGTGAACTTAGTATGAACAGTGGCTACACAGCAAGAAAAGTAGTATTGCAAGACAAATTACTGATGATAGCTGATATTAACCACTTAGGCGGAAATATTCTGTTACAGTTTTACATAGTTCAACTAACAACAGAAGCACCATTCTCTTATCAGTACATTATTACTTATAAATTGTACACAAATTTGTCACAAAGATCTGTGCTAAAATGAAACCAAATGCACTCTTTTATCTTAAAGGAATACAAACTCCAGAACTGTAGGTGACAACTGCAACATTTACTGGTAGCAAGTATTACCTCAAAGCAGTTGGAGATGAGGAAAGAAGCTGTGGGACAAAACAACTTAATTATAGATTATTGGGATAATCTACAATTGGGTTGGGATTCCAGTGAAAGAATGAAAAACATATAGGATAGTGCAAAAAATATCAACAAACAATTCAATAAGATAGGTTCTTCAAAAGAAGATCCTATTGGAAAGGCACTTCTCTTATTGGAAAAGGCCTATCTTTTCTATGAAGATAGCAGGTACCAGCCGAGGCTATCAATAGTATTACTAATAAAAATGTAACAAAATAGGAATTTGGCTAGCTAGCAAATGGACTAACAGATACCATAGCATTACTCTAATAACTGATAGCTAATTTAAAAGTAAAGATATTGTAAAGAGCTGAATGCAAGTGGAATATGTTAATATAAATATAGATGTGCATTTTTCTGCTGAAAATCTAAGCAAATGGTGTAAAAATTTAATGATTATCAATAAATAGTTAAGCATAAACACATGGACAGTTATGACAGAGACCAGATTTAATTGCAGTCAACAGCACAATACAAACTTGTGGTGTGCAGAGTCATCAGCTATCCCTAAACAGGACGGATTACTGCTTACATAGGCAGTAGGAGCTAAACATCTCTTGGCCAGATGGTACTCTCTGTGGAAATACAATGCAAATTATGGAAGAGAAGACCCTAAAACCTGTATTGGGGAGTACCATTCCTAAACCACAACTCTATTAAAATACGTTGAAACATATGCTAAAAGAATGACTGTTTGCAACTCAAGTGCAGAAAGTGGACTAACACTGCTGAGCCTTGAGCTATTTGTGAAATCAGTGGTACAAATTTTTTTATCTGTTTATGTGTAAAGCATAACTCTAGTTCCTGTTCAGCTGATTTTCTTTTATCTGAGAGCAGGGCAAACAAATTTTCTCTGGGTCTGTAGGTAGTTTTCTTTAAGGGAGCCTTTTTACAGAGGTTGAATTTCCTGCATAGAGAGTCCATTATTTCACTGTCAGTGATTCCCAGTTTTCTAGAAGTGGATAATTCTGCTATTTTCCAGTATTGAAACTACACAGATGTGACCATATTAATGTCTAATCATACCTGAAATCATACTGAAAACCCCTTGGAGTTCACAACATTTCAGTTTTGCTGTACTGGTTTGATGATCAGGCTTCAGTTTGATGTCATCAAGACCATTTTCACACTGGTGAAACTACTGAAATTAAAGAAATGGTTACTACCTACGTATGCAGCAGTAAACATGTTCTCAGTTAAGCCTCTCAGTTGTACTATTGGAGTGGGACTGAACATGCTCATAACCAATAGAGGAGCTTAGTTTCCTGGATATTTAATCTTTAAAAGGTGAGGCTTATGTTTCATGTCAGATGTAGCGATGGAATGTGGGTAATTCTTCCACATGGGGAAGATAACAGGAAAGAGTTGTCTCGGATGTACTTTATTACAGTTAGCATAACTCACAGTGTAATCAATTCTGTATTCTGCATCTACGGTAAGTACTTAGAAGATAGAAATCTTTAGCTTTTCTTTACCCAGTTGTTGCTTGTATTTGTTATTTACCAATTTGGGGCTTTTTGGCTATATAATCTTCCCACAACAATTTTTTATAGTTTTGAAAATTCATTTGGAATTTGAGACAGGTTATTCTATTTTCACACATTAACAATAGTATCTCATTATAAAATGTTTTTCCAGCTGATGTTACCAGACGTTTTGTTGTGTTATTTTGAATTGGCAAAGAATTACAAATGAAATTTTTTCTTCTTTAACATATAAGAAACAAAAGAGCAGGAAGACAAACACCATATCTCCGAAAACGTCCCCTTTCCTCCTTCTTTCCCCAGCTTTACATGTTGAGCATGATGCCATATGGTCTGGAATATTCCTTTGATAACTGGGGTCAGCTGGCCCGGCTGTGTCTCATCCCAATTTCTTGTGCAGTCCCAGCCTCCTGGCTGGTGGAGTGAGAAGCAGAAAAGGCTTTGGCTCTGCGCAAGCCCTGCTCATCAGTAACAAAATCATTCCCATATTAGCAGCACCATTTCCAGCACAAATAGAAAACATAGCCCATGCTAGCTACTGTGAAGAAAATTAACTCTACCACAGTCAAACACAGCACAACGGGAAATTATGAGTAGTTAATTATGTTATTCTTCAGAAGTTTTCTCAGTGGTTCATCGGAATATGATTAATTTCATAAATTTTAACTTTTTGTCAATTTAAACGGTATCATCTTAGCAAAACAGTTGTAATTTTTTCTTTTCTTCTGCATAGATTAATATATATTCTTTTTAATTTCATGCACAACACTTGACATCTGATGGAATTCTCTTTAGGTTTCCTTCATTAAACACTGCATGAGTATTTTACATTAAACCTGTTATTTGTCTCCTGCAATTAGTGTTGGCTGTTCGTTCAATAGAATGCATTGGTGGTTATCAAGGATTCCTAATGTTATCTTAATACTGATATGTTGCAGATACTAATGGCAGACATCACTCACAGTTCTGGCTGAAAACCCTTCATTTAGTCCTAATAAAGAAAAAGTTAAATTCTCTCCTGTTTAACGATTGAAAAAACAAACTTCAATTATCAACCAGTTTGTCAAATCTTTTGGTAGTAATAAATTAAATGATTCACTGATTAAAATTCAAGGGATAGGTTAAGATTTGTGTTTCCATGATAGGTTAATGTGTTTTTAACGAACTGTGAAACAAAACAAAGTTGACATTGCAAGAGTGCAAAGATTAGGCCTCCATAAAAAACCAGAGAAGAGGAGAGCTCCCTACAGGCAAGCTTGTTCTTGGTATAAAAGAAGGTTTACAAAAATGAAAATTTTTCTTAAGAGTTTATTTGTATTGTGTTCACAAAAAACAAGTGTTCTGTGGATTTTTAACAAGTAAATTGGGCTACGGCCAAATATCTATCTCACTAGTCCTCACCAGGGTAGCCTTCTGATGGAAGCAGAAAAAAAAAGAAAAATGGAAAACCCTTGAATATTAGCTAATTAATAGAGCTTGAAGAAGCTTCCAAAATGTGGTACTGTATGTTGTCTGTTAGATGAAAATGTAAGAGCTCTGCAATATTGTCTTCTGGGAAACATCCCAAAGAAGAGTAAAAGAAACAAAATTGCAAACGATGATAAGAAAGGTAATCAAGTGTAGTACTAAAGTCTTAGAATACCAGACTTCTTGAGAAGAATCTTGAATAAACTCTGAAAAACTGGTACACCAATAAAGACATCAGGTATGTGAAAACAAAGTTTCAAAAACCCTCAAACAAAATGGATTACAGAGACTCCCAAAACTTGCAGGTTCAACAATTTCTGAGAAATACAGCTATATGGTATTTTGGCAAATTATGGTGCTAGATAAAAACACCTGAATTTTGAAGTATTTAGACCGAAGACACTTTTTATCACACTGTGTCAAAGTATGATTGACTGGTCTTTATTGTATTTGAAGGACAGATTTTACATTTTTTATGTAGCTAACACTTCATAAGGATTTCTACTGAAATTGATGTCTGAGCCCTAAGTGCGCTTGATGTGGAATGCATAAAGTATTCATGGATCATTAAAGCCAACCAAACATACCAGTTATACTTTTGGATACCAAAAGTATGTTTTAAATATCTGAAAAATACCTGAACAGTATAAAAATTGGGGATTTGTCTGCTTTTTCCAGTGGGTCTAATAAAAGACAATATGACCCACATTGCTAGTATCTCAATACTATTGTGACTACAATAATGCCAATAGAACTAGCTAAACATGTATACTGTCATTGTACTTCTCCTGTGAGGGTGAAATGGCCAAATATTTATACATATGACATTTTCTTTACATATTTGTGCTTTGCCGATTTTGAAAATTAAAATATAAATATTCTGGTAAAAAAAAATCTGTTCTCCCCATCATGCCACACAGTCAATGCCTAAATCACTTTTGCTTTGTTTGATATGGTGTGTATATGCATGTATAAAATACATTAAAGGTCTTTGTTTTACTGTATCGTGAAATTAAAAACCATGCAGTTTCTGTAATTACATTGTCCTTTGCCGTCTCTTTAAAAAAGAAAAAGACTGTGTTCAAATTTTCCCCCTGTTTTATTTGCACCCTATTAACAACTGTTACTAGAGCTTTAATTATGCCCCTGTGATTGCAGAGATGCGGCTGACTTGTGTCATTTTCCTCCCAGGGGATGCTTTATAATTACCAGCATCCATCGTGGCTGCCTGTAAGCTGATGCTTTTTTATTACCAGTTCAATAATCACTGCATCCTTGTGAACATCTGCTCTACAAGCCATGCATCGGAGGTCCCAGTGCCTGTCACTCGATGCTCCCTTGCTGTGGTGACCCTTTTGCCCTCACCTTCAGTTTATATCTAATTTGCTTAGCAGAAGCTTCATCCAGATTGCCTCATAGGAACACAATTAATGCTCCAGATTTGCAAACAAAGAAATTTTCCCCCTTTTTTTCTTTTTTTGTCTTATTATCTTGATGTCATATCCTATAATTTGTATTCACAGCAGGGTGAATCAATATAAATCCCAGAAAAAATATAGTATTTGGTTGGTTATCTAGCTTTATAATGAAAAGTAGGTAAGTGATGAGGATTTTTTCTCCCTGAACATCCATATAGTATTCTCGAATATAAGATAAACATCGAGGCTTTCTGCATTTATTTTCCTACAACAAATGTTGCAGAAAACAAGGGAATGTTTTCTGTATAATAATTTAAATGTTTTCTAATTAAGAATTCTTCCACAGAATGATTTAAAAGCCAGGTAATCACTACTTTTATAAGCATATAGCTGTTTATGTATGTTTAGATTTTTCTATGGAAGTACATAGAATCTGAGTGAATGTCCTTTGGTGAAAGAGGGTTATTGTAAGCTGCAGATACGGGTCGTGTGGGGATGTCCAAAGTAGCTGGGAACACCATCAAGTTGTCCAGTTGGCTCTGTAACTCATGTGATCAAGTCTTCAAGCCATATAGATTTCTGCCAATTTATGTTTTTATATTGGCCTATCTTATCAGGCCTTCCATAGTCAGGCAAGGTACAACAGACCTTCAAATGAATTGTAGTGAATAATATATAGTACAAAATCAGTAATGCTAGTGTTTCTACATGATGCTGTCACTTTTATGTCTCTGATTGAAGATTTTCGTCTAACCTAGCAAAATTCTTAGAGCAATGAACACTGACACTATCTCCTAGAAAGAAGGATGCCAGAAAATTAGTAAGCGCTGCACATCCATTTTGAAAGGCAGTAAAGTACTAATTGGAAACACATACTTCTACAGAGTGGCTATTTCTCTATAGTTTCCGGTAATTTCAGCCTTGTTTCTTGTTAAAGAGATCTATTTCATATAATAGCATGATCAATGGTTGTGAAACCTTATTCCGTGTGTTTCTATAGAAATGTTCTAGATATGAATTTATTCAAAGGTTTGAATACAGCCTTCAAAAGGCTTCTTACAATTCCCACGAGCCAGTTCAAATGAATATAGCTGTAACTACTGTGCCTAGGATGGGCCTGACCACAAGCTAGAAGAGAAAGTTTGGGAGACTGTGATCATATGGTCATAATCCTGCATGGCAGTTTAGAGGGATTTGAAACTGAGAGCAAGTCGGGGAGGCATTTGTGAATACTTGCTGGAAAACACAACCTCATAGTATCCATCCCAATGGTGTGATACACATCCCATCTATGTGTCAAACTTTTCTGCCAATTAAAGTTTGTTTAAATTCTGCCTAGACTGGATCTGGATGAGGGAGGGAGATCTGAATTACCTGTGTGAATGTCTCCTATTTAAAATATTTTAAAAATAGAATAAAAAATTTTAGCAGTGTGGGGTATACTACATTTGAGTCTCCATACCTCATGGCCAATATGGTGTGCTTCATTAAAAATTGATGGTCAGGATACTGCAATATACTCTAGTAGCCAGAGGTCAAAGGGCTCTCAAGTATAAAACAGAGATCATCCCAGCCTGCGTCTTCATCCACTCCAGAGAACATAAGGGAAGCAGAGTTCTGCTCTGTACCCAACACTTCCAGACTTTTTTCTCTATTTTATCTCTAGCAGGAAATCTAGAAAGGTGTATTGTATCTACATCAAATATGCAAAAATATATTTTTAAAAAGCCCAAATCACCAACAAAAGCCCCAAAAAAGACAAAACCTACTATATTGGAAAAACGGCTTAAGCTCAGCCATGGCACCCCAGAGATGGCTCTTGCTCATTTTGTGCCTGCCTGGAGGAACCTGACTGAAATCTGAAATCAAGCAAGGACCCTGCCTTGCAGGGAGGTCTGGAAAGCCCACCAAGGTGTCATTAGACCACAGAGCTATCACAGCATCACTCATGGCCCTCCCCTGAGCAGGAAGAGTGGCTCCAGGGCTGTAATTCACTCCTGGTGGGCATAACCCTGTGTCCCTTGCCAAGTCTGAAAATAGTCTTGCTAACGGGTCCTGCAGCTGCTCTGGCTGCCAGCTGCCGCTGGTGAGGCGTAAATCTGCCTTTGTCTCTACTAGGTGCTCTGTCTCCCTGTCTCTTCACTATTTTCCAAAGGGAAAGCCTTTTCTGTGACCCAAAAAAGACACTCAACACTCTTAAAGAAACAGTGTCCTGGTCTTTCTTGTGTTGAGAGGCAAGCAGAAGCTCAAAGCATCTCTCCTCTAAGTAGGATTGCACTGCTCAGCTGAAACTTTATAGCCTTTGGGTTAAACAAAGCAGAGAAAAAATTCTTTCATTAACTTATTTATGGAAAAACCTTGTCTGTATGACATTTAACACTTTTTATAGACTGTAAAGTACAGAGTTTAGTCAGCTAGTTACTTGACTTGAATGGTTTTTCATCCTGTGTTCTCCAGAATGAAACAGCACCCAGTGTTTCAATGCTATCTGTAGATGTCACCGTCAGTACCTCTCTTGCAGGAAATGGGTTGTTTTTTGAATTTAATGCTCAACTCCATAAGACGTTTCAAATTAGATGATTGCTCTTGCATTATCTTGTTCTTGTGCAAGATATGTTACATGATGAAACAGGTTTTATCTTTCTAAAAGTGGTAATTTTTAAAAAGCTGATTTTTTTCATTTGGCTTCATGTTGTTAAGGACTTCAACAAATGCAGTTCTTCATAACCTTTTAATCTATCTTCCATTACAGAGATGTTTTTACTATGACTTCAGTCCATATACTTGGAAGTCACATACATGAGGCCACTTTTCCAGAAAATGTAAATCTCATTGAAACCAGCTGGACATAAAGAACTTACTATTTGGCTAAATAAAATGACAACTTTAGAATCCTGAGAGAAAAACAAATGGTGATAAGTCACCTGTCTCAATTTCACTAACCACTATAATTTCAGAAAATTGTTTTTAAGGATGATTACTAGATTTATTAACTAATTTTTTGCCATCAGATCTAAGAAATTGGAAAAAACTCAAGACTAGAATCTAGTTTCACAGTTTGATAAGGAAGTAATAGATCTCAGAGAACCATGAGTTGTGACTGATCTCATAGTAATTGTTGAGTAACTGAATACTAGTCTTTAACAAAGAGAATATAAGCTGTTAGGTATTACCTCATTTCTGTTACCAAACACTGGATAACAAAATAGAATTTATTTTGGTAACTTCCAAATATAATTCTGCTCATTACAGTTAAAATAGTTTTATGGTCTAGTGGTAAATATAATAAAATTGACAAAATGCTGACTTCTAGTTGCTACTTTGATATTTATTTTACGTAGCTTTTCTTAGGCAAGCTACACATACGTCTTTTATTTAATTTTTTGCTACCCATCAAAAAAAAGTATATGGTTCATAAACACTCACAGCACTTTTTGTGTCAGTTGTTGTGATAATTAGCAAAAATTTGTTTAGTTTTTAGTAGAGTCCTCCTAAAATTCTTTAGTGAATCATGTTCCACTCATTAGATTCTATTGATCTTTAATTTTTAAAGAGTACTTTGGAGTAAGATAAACTGAACTGGTCTCTGAGAAATAACATTATGTAAATAATTATTAGTAAAAACAGAATTAATAATTTAGAGTTAGATGTTGAAAACACTGGTTTGGTGCGCAGATTTAACATGGTAACCCATTTATAATGTTTGTTCTTGTTTCTTCCAATTTGAATATATGTAAATTATTTGTAAAGCAACTTCTTCAAACTTACAATGCAAGTGGGCCACACATATTTATAAGAGAGTTTATTGACTTGCATGAATAATTGTTTTAATAATTTATTAGAGATCTTTGAAGACGTGACTGTTAAGTTTCTTACAGGATATATGGCAGATGGGTGCTCTTTAGAGTATAAAAATTATTTGGAGATAGTAACACTGTGATGCACATACAAAAACACACACAAATAAATGGAGAGAAAGCAGCCTAGAGTGTAACAAGGATAATGAGCACACATACATGATATTAGAAGATTTGGTCTTAAAGTAAATTTTTTTAAATGGCAAGTATACCACAGTTAAAGAACCACAGAGGTTGCCTGAGAAGACATTTTAATTTCATAAAAATAATCATTGGAAATGATGCACCAGAGATCATTGAAGGCTCAAAAAACCTAACATAAAAATAAATAAATTTTTCATAGGATATTGAATAAAACATAATTAGCTACATAATAGAAAGTCAGATTTAATTTACAAATATGAAATAATTGTTTTAGCACTAACTAGATAGTGAGTGTTGAACGATGCGAGCAGTGATTGTTAGCAAATAAAATGACTTAAAGTTGCCAGAGAAAAATCACTGCCATGATTTTACTGTACACATTGTCTGATGGTAGAACACAAAGAAAATACCATGGGAAAAATATTTAAGAAACAAACTAAACTGCACAGCAGGACTGTTTTTTAAAATGTTCTGTTCATTTTAGTCATATCTTTTTAATCAAATGCCCCAATGATATCTGTATCCCTATCTTTTAGGTAAATACAAACAGAGGGATAGGGCATTTTTCTGTACATAAATAGGTCCAAATGGGAAGAAAGACTCTTAAATACAAGGCAATAAAGACCAAATAGTACATTTCCTGAACTCTGGAAAAAAATTAACTTTACAAAGGAGGAATTATAACAATGGAAAGTATATTACAAGTAAATTGTGAAATAATAGCACTGGATTAAAGCCCATGTACTTGTGAAGACATTTGGAGAATTTTATTTTTTCACAATGTTATTTCATTTCCAAATGTATTTGGAAATTTCTGATATCACAAGAAAAACTTGAGCATCTAGTACAATGTTCAATATTACACATACTACATTTCTTTTCATAAAGCCAGTTTAATGAATGAGCTTGAAACACGAAGATATCTATATTACATAGAGATAGGGACAGGTTTCTAATTTATTGAAGGTAATAATTATCTGTCTACTGACTCAGATGTGTTTTTGATCAGGTCTTTTGATACTCTTTGCTTTCTTGTACTTCGTGCATGTAACTATTGGCTGCTCTCATTACTTTAATATAAAGATCCTTAAAGAATTCTCCCTTTAGATTAATTTTTTCTCTTTGTAATATATGGAGGCAAATCCTAGAAGTTTATTTAACTTAGAGCAGTGTAATGTCAATCTTTTTCCAAAAGTGCTGTACAAACACAGTTATGACAAGCCCTTATGTTACTTGAATAAGCATTCAGATGGCTGCTCTCTGCAAAACAAGCTAATACGTACAACATTTGACAGCAAATAAGTTAAAAAGAAAATTGGTAACATTTTTCCTCTAAGTCAAACATCGATTTTGGAAAAATAATCCTTTTCCCATTTTTAAGTGGAAGAGAAATTTTCCTCATCTACAAAGACTGGTCTGGTTTTAAGTCAAAATTACTCCCCTTTGTCAGAAAACCGATCTCATTCTAACTATACAGATGTCTTCATTCCTGCAAAACATTGGAAAGGGTTGTAATCTGAAGTAGGGTTATCCTGGACTATATTTTCATTAACTGAATTATTCATCCATTTTACAGAGCATCCTACATGATTTTTCTTTTTTCTTCACTAGAAAACAACCACTTGCACAATGATTATTCAAATGTTACTTAAATGTTATTAAATGCTTTTCTTCTTCTATGTGCAGTACATATCTCCTGTCCTAAAACAGTAGAACACTTTCTAGAGAAATTTGTGGTGCATATGTCTTAAAACCAAGTGAAATTGGTCAAGTGTCTCTTCAGCAGCCCATTCAGAAGCCATTATCCATGGACTTTGATGACAATTTCTCCAGTTGTTGAGAGTATCTCTAATTGGGCACCAAAACTCAGACCAATAAAAGTATTTATATGACAGATTCTCAGGATATGGATAAATAAGGTCCTGTAACAACTCATAAAATTTAAAACTGAAATGTGAGAAATTGGTCACATGAACATATAAAAACATCCTCTACATGAAGATTTCCCATGTTAAAGTGCCAACACCATAAACCAAAAATCTCTAACAATAAATCAATTAAAATCCAAACAGCTTTGCTGAAATATTACAGAACTGCAACAGAGTGTGTTCCAGTGTCTTTTCTTAAAAAAAAATGTTGGTTTGGTGGGAGAAAGGGAAGCATTCAGAAAAGCAGAGCTGAATTGTGCCAATGCCCTAGCCAGAGGTCGGGAAACAAGCAAATTACATTACAGTTTCTGAAAAAAATAGACTTCAATATATCTGGGTTTTTTAGCGAGATGAGAACATAAACGTTGTGTTCATGCTTTCATGGCCCTTTTTAAAAATTTTGTTCTTTTCTTTCTTCCCCCACTCTCAAAAATTAAAATCCAAGCTTTTACTGTGGATTGACTGCAGTATTTCACAGATATGCAGGTATAGTGGTTTCCTAACTGCAAATTAAAATATTTAGATATTTATCTTCCCTGGAACCAAAAGTTTAGATCCTCTGCAAATTAACTCAGGTCATTAGTTTTCGAAAGTGTATACACTGAGTGCAATGGTAAAGGCAATTTGTAAAACTGAATTAAGGTATTACAAGTGCAATTCCAAAAGAAATTACAATTAACAAAAGAATAAGAACAAAGGACACCAAATTTTAGGAAAGATTTGTCTAATTTTTTGGCAGTATTCAGTAGCTTCTGCACAAACTGGAAAACTATAGCCAGTTTTAATATAGCAAAAATACTCACCAAAATGAGCAATAACTATGAAGTAACCAGGCTATCTATACAAAGTAAATAATACAAACCACATGAAATGAAAAAAAAAAAATGGCTCTTCACATTCCCTTCATGTACTATGATGCTGCAAGCCAGGATTGCCTCCAATGAACTAAGTACTGTATAAACCAATTTAGTAGTGTTAAATACAAGGCGACACTAAGAAAGCCTCGAGAATACTTTTTGCTACCAACATCAAACAACCTGCTTGTTTCATCAGAGCCATCATTCCTACTTTCTTAATAAGCAGACGTAACCAGGCATTATTTGAATAACCTTATGAGGTTGCATATTTGTAAATTGAAATCCTGGCAGAAAAATGAAAACCTGGCCATCAATAAAGAGAAAAACTCTTAATTCTTTTTTCTGCTGCTCATGTTTTTCTATTTCTCTTTGTTTACCTTAACACTAGAATCGACAGATGGTTGGAATATTCTACATTTCTTTGGCTAAACAATGTATTCTATTTGATTAACCTTTAAAAGTTGATGACAATTCAAGAAATACCTCTTAGAGGAATCATAGACTTTCTTCTGTGTTATATATATACATACATATAAATATATATAAAATTATGTATGCAAACACAAGGTAGCTGTTGCCAAAACCAGCAGTTTTCATCTTTTATATTTTCTATGAAAACTGTGGCTCCTCAGGCTTAGAACAAATGCATTTTAAAGTATCCCACGCTACATTTTCAGGTAGACCAACAGCCTTGAAATTTTGAATATTTTAATTTAAATGTGTTTAAATGTGTTTTCTGAAACACCTGACTCAAATACACCCTAACTGTTACTGCTTGGAACTAAATAGGCCCAGTCCCATATCAAAGTTAGCAAATATATATAAATACAAATATTTCAATTTTAATTGTAAAATTAAATCAAGGATATTCCTGGAAAATGGGAAATGTGATTTATTACCCTTTTTTTTTCTCAAAAACAGCCCAAGTACCTCAATCACAGTAAATAAATTGATTTTTGACATTAAATTATTATCAATCTCCCAAGAAGAATGAGTGTAAAGTAGCTTACAGAACAGAAATGTTCACTTATCTCTCTGCTGAAGCATTGTATTACAAATCTGTCTGAACCACATATTTTCATAATATAAACACCATTCTTTTTATAGCAATAGGGATGGAGGTAGTACATTTTTTTAATGTCTTTGGATCAGTGAAGATCCTGTTTTCTCTGATCTGAAATATGCACAGTGCCACCAGTACTGTTTCCATATAGTACTGAAGACTGGGTAAAATAAAAGAATTGCATTTTATGTATTACAATGCATTGTGCATTTATACACGAAAGTATTATACACTGTACTGTAAATATAATTATGGATATAATTTACTCTAGAGTTTGCAATAGATTTGGAACTTTTAGAACTTAGTAAACACTAGTAGGAAACAATCCATTAAGGAAGAGATTGTGCCAGTAGAGAGTTATTTGTGTAATTAATATAATATAATAGGTTGCGATATTATTGTAACATTACAGCATAATGGTTGATTGTAATTGGTCCAATATATCTTTAGATCGTATAATGAAGTTTTACTATAAAAGCACTATAAGTAGAAATATATTGAATTTATGTATTTTTCTTGAAAACTGGAAACAAAATTAGGCGGGATTTTAATGTAGAGGAATTTGTGCTCACTAGGGATCTGTTTCTAAACAGGAAAGTCAATGTGGTGGTGAAAACGGCTGAAGATTTCCAGGAAAACGCATTGTTCTCTTTCGGGAATAGACTAGTTTAAAGCATTCCTTTGAAGGAGGGGGAAGTTACTTAGCCCAGGCAAGAATAGAAGGTCAGTCAGAGTGAATGCTAAAGACTGAAGATTTGTTGCTGGACAACTGTAGAAACTTTTATAATTTTTTTAATAGAAATATCTTGCTAAGTAGCATTTTGTCATTTTCTATTTGTAGGGACCTGGAATAATTCCAATTCATGTAATTACATTGTTACTTACTCTCTCCCTCCCTGAAGTTTCAATTACTTTCATCATCATTCTTTCACATCCTGTCCAGAACTAGCAAAGGTTTCTGTATTAACAGGACTTATGTGCTAAATAGAGCTAGTGACAAGGACTTTTAATCCATAATGGTTGTTTAAAGAACAGAATCATGCAAACAAAATGAGCCTCATTTTTTTCCCAATTATTTGGAAATAAAATTGGTCTAAGAAGAAATGTAATTTAAACAAATCTTGTTAAGTTAAACATCATGTTTGACCCAAGCAATCCCTTTTCAATTTTATGGTCTGCTGAAACTTTTGTGACCAGCATATTTGGAATTAACAATGAATCAATTATTTAAATTAATGGAATTTCAATCTAGATATGATTTCATTAGACAAAGAAATATTCTCAATGGATTATTTGGTATTTTATGGTGTCAGTGGCAATATATTGGAAGGGACTAAGAACTAATCTGGGAGGTGACACAGTGCTTGTACAATTGAAATGTGGTGCAATTTCCCCTATACTGGTTCTAATGGAGACCTGAAACCCCTTAGTCCTCTGACACACTAATATTTAAATAAAGCCTAAACAGTTACCTGGAGTTACCCACATGGCTTAGGTATACAAAATCCTTTAAAGTTAAGAGCATAGTATTACTCAACTTCAGTACAGATGAATTTGTCTCCATCATGTTGAGATATAAGACGTGGTTACTGCTGCAGAGCATCCTGATGTCAGTGAGAGCAGAGGGATGATAAGGGGATGCAATACTCCCAGATTTCCCTTTCTGGAGGCCCAGAGTTACTGTGGTCAGAAGGGAAAATAAACTGCTGCTCTGGAGAAATTCAGGCCCAGGCTAACAAGGGAGTTTTCAGCATTGAGAAGCAACTCATCACAGTACTGCCTTTGTAGAACAGATTTCACATAAACATCTAGAAAGAAAATCAGTAAATAGTTCTTTCTCTTTTAAATGATACTCAGAAAGTCAACATTTTAAAAACAAAAACAAATTTGCATTTAAAATGTGAGGACCTATTTTCAATGTGTATTGAGAGCAAAGAAAATCAGACACATAGAAATTTGAAACTTGCCTTTTTCTCTGCAACCTAAGACATCGCTTATCTCTGATCTGATCTGATCTGATCTCAATGAACAGCTTGCTAGGTACAATAGAATAAGTTACAGAGAAAAAGGCAAATTATGGAACATACCTCAAGATATTGTTGGGAATGTCTTCTTTGAAAGCTAGTAGCATTTTTATTCAAAGCATTTTCAATTGCTAGGCTCATCCTTTCTTATCAAGATATTTTTCCCTTAGTTATGCTTGTGAGTCTGAGTTCAGTAGCCCACAGATCTCTATACTTATTTTCAGGCAAGCTGCATAGTAATTCCCAAAGATACAAACACAGCAGTTTTACACGGCAACGCTACAAATGTGGTCTACTTCTGAAACTATATGTGTTATCTCAATGTTACAGGAAAAGTCCATTTCTTAACAGTGAAGCATGGGGCTTATACGTTATGTTGCTAATGTGATGCATTTAGTCCGAATTATAAAAATCTGACATCTCAAAATATCCTAAATATCTTGAAATGTAACCACAGCAGACATGCACATCAAACATATATCGCTAAAGAAAAGATTTTGATTGAACAAACCCTAAATGAAAGCAATTCAAAAGTTTTAAAGAAGCTGCTGTTAAAAAATATTCTTTGTAAACTCTAGATGAAGAGATTTATTGTGGCATACATACTTCTAGAATGGATTTTTCCTCTTGTTTCTGTATTTAAGTTACCGTATTGATGACAGCAACTCATTTTTATTTTCTAAATTATAACACTAATTGGGATAAAAGAAGCCTCAGATTCTTACCAAATAAATGTATCTTCTGTTCTCAGTTTTGTGCATTTCTGCATTGGCCTTATTTGCCAACAGCAAAAGTAACAACACATTTTAAGAGTTGCTATCCCAGAAAGAACCAAGCAGTACAGTATTTCCATGCTTATCTCCACAAGGCCATAGTGTCTTCTAAACTATTTCTTAGTCACTAGCTAAATGTGTGGACCTAAAAAACCTCCATCTTCTGAACCTTTCAAAGCTGAAAAAATGCTAGTCATATTCTGAAATAGTGAACATATATTCTGTTGTCAACTCAGCAATTTTTAAGGATAATTAAAGGACCTTTCTACCTCTTTGCTGGAAATAAAACAGTAAGAATGCTAACCTAATTTTGAAACCAGTTCATAATGTAGGTGTTTCCAAATACCATCTCCTCCTAGGATCTGTAGCTGGAATGGAGAGCAAGCATTGTGTCTCTATGGAAAACGCATGCAGGATCTAAAGACTTCCAGCTATTTCCATATACAGCTTGCAGGAAAAACAGACCCATATTTTACCGGAATCTGTTGGGAGATATGCTTTTATGAAACATTGTTTTTGACTTATTGCTAGTTTCCCTCAAGCATCTGTTCGTCTGAAAACTCACAGCCAACCACACCCACTTCATCGGCCCTGATGTCCTCAGTCCTGTTATTCTGTACTGGTTTACTCAGTTCTGAGCGCTGTCTCCTCTGCTGATGACTGGTCAGGACAAATTTTCTGAGAGGGATAAGAGCTGCCAAGAAGCAGTTTAGTGTCTGTCTGACAAAAAATTTATGATGAAAGCATAATATAGCTTTTGTTATGGGTGCATGCTTCATTTCATTATAGCTGCACTTCAAGCATGTGCTTGCCTGCAGAAATTCTAGCTGCACTTTCTGCGGTACAGAGGCTTCAGAACATGTGATATCCATGTATTGCAGAAGCTCTGGACATTTGGGAAACCTGACATTAGTCTTAACAGCTACACTGAGAAAAAATTTTGAAGCTAATCACTGCTCATGGCAGGGGGGTTGGAACTAGATGAACTTTAAGGTCCTTTCCAACCCAAACCATTCTGTGATTATATGATTCTAAGCTGCTGTTTTCCTCGTGATGCTACAAACATCTGTGTGGCATTTAAATTTTTGAGAACACTGTCCATCATTCTTTGTACTGCAAAAGCTTGAATAACTCAGTTTGAATGATATATTGAATTGTTTTGACTGGAAAGTGGTCTGTCTTCTAAGGCTCATGAGGGACATGGCAAGAAAGTCTTGAGGCATTCAAAGGTAATTTGAAACCTTACAACAAAGTAATTAGCAAGGAATATAGACAAAAAGGAGGCAGTATCCAACTTCTGGCATCTACATTTGAGTGTGTGATTGCCAACTGGCCTGCACTGAAAGCACCACTAAACTTGAGGAGCATTTAAAGTGTGTCGGTGGGAAACACCACTCATACTAATCTACTTTATTTGCACACAAGGTGAATAGTGCTGATCCATGTCCATTTAGGGTTTTTCCTCTCATTCTCTCAGTACCACTCTGTATGAAATGAAAGTCATGTTATCATTAAGATTTTTCAAATTCTTGCAAAGATGCATCTTCACGGTTGGCCATGAATGGTAAGTTTACATTAACATGTATAGTCGTCACATTTTTGGAACTATTTTGAAATTGAATTTATTCTCCATTAACTGTTTTCAGGCAGCAGTGGTGGCTCACCTTTCCCTGCACATTGCATAGTTTGGTTCAGAATTTGTTTCACCAAAAAGTTATGGCAATACTGAACTGCCAAAACTCTTTCCAGGGTCTGCATCCATGAAGAAAATGGACAGACAATGAAAGAACAACATTTTAGGACTTTGAGTCATTATTTTCACTGATAATGTCTAGGTTAAATAACGGGAAGTATACCTATGCCTACGCAAAATACAACTAACTGCTTTGCATTTCACTCAGCCCTTAGAATATGCCAGTATACCCAAGCATCTCAACATCACTAACCTCTGTAAAATGCTATATGAAAAAGTGGCCTAAACAAATGAAACGTTGATCTACCTTTTATTAATTTCATTTTTTATCTTCTTGTATACAGACGTTTGACAGCTGTGACATTCATGGGCAATGCATTTGAAAAAGAAGACATAAATATTCAGAGACATATTAGAATGCTGTTCAATGTAAGCACCTGTCTACTTAGTGTTGACAGAAAATCATTTACTTTGCTTTATGCATGTTCTCTCCAGAGACTACAGAGGTCCTATTTTATTTAAAGAGCTGGTCCCAACATCAGTACTAGCTCTTGAAAATGCAATATATACATCTAATTATATTTATTAAGGAAACAAGTTTGGTTTATATTTTCAGTAATACTGAAACAATTTTTTCAACCTCTACTTCAGAATTTCCTTCCCTGGGGAGATGAAAGGAGAAAGGGGAAAGGGAATGAGGAGTAGAAAAAGTATGACCTCATGATGTCTTTAGTTGCAACATCACAGAAGATGGCACAGAAAGAAAAATATAATGACAATGGTATATAAAAATTACGTAATGTAAAAGGGATCACTGCCCAATCTTCCTGATGGCCAATGCTCATAGCGTTCTGCTAACTCTAAGAATTGACATAAATAAAGCTAATTTAAATATTTTTTAAAAAAGGGAAATAGGTGCTCACTGCCAGGGTATTTTGAAAAAAAAAAACTTCAATTATTATGAGATGTAGGGTTTTTTCTGCTTTTTGATAGTACGCCAAAAGACCAGTGGAAACAAGATTCATCTGATGACTGGGACTGCTAGAGCTCTCTAAAAAAACAAAAAAAAACCCTACAAAACCTGAAAACAAAACAAAACAAAAAAACAACCCACCCCAATCTCCCCCAAAATCTCTGTCCTGAGCACAATAAATACACACATGAGAAATCTAGAAGTCATGAATTTTAAGCCTGAGAGAGTAATGACTCCCACAGAATGTACTTCTCCAAGAAGGGACAATCATTTCACAATAAGGTTCTATTTTCCATAACAAAGAAAGAGTTTTGCCATGTCAAGTTTGTACAGACAGTAAGTGTCTCACTCAGCCTTGTGGGTTTTTTCTTTTCCTTAGATGATTTTGGTACATTCACATGAAAATAACCTTTAAGTCTCAGTATCCAGACCTGAGATTTTGGAGAGGCGAGGCGAGGCAAGGTGAGGCGAGGAGAGGAGAGGAGAGAAAAAGAAAAGCAAAAAAGGGGAAAGGGGAAAGGGGAAGGGGAAAGGGGAAGGGNAAGGGAAAGGGAAAGGGAAAGGGAAAGGGAAAGGGAAAGGGAAGGGAAGGGAAGGGAAAGGAAAGGGAAAGGGAAAGGGAAAGGGAAAGGGAAAGGGAAAGGGAAAGGGAAAGGACTAAAGCTCCGCAGAAACACAGCCTAATTTTTGGCCCAAACACTTTAATCCATTTTCTTTCACCTGACGTGAGTATGTAATGATGTTAACTCAGCCCTGATTGCATAGCGTGGGTGAGTGGGGGAGGTCTGGAGAGAGCCTATAATTCTTGGAAGCATCCTGAGACGCCACAAACCCTGACAATGCTGCCACCTATGGACCAAAAGTGCCAACATCAGCTGCGCAGAGCCGTTCGCAGGGACACTCAGCGACGAAAGGAGCAGAATTGTACGAGCGAATTCAGACTCCTGCACAAGCTTAATTCACCTGGTGAACTGATGGAGCGGCTACTTTGCTTTATCTAGTTCAATGCCTTTATATAATTTAATTAGGATCATCACACAGCAACCTAACCTGTCTACAGAAATTATGAGCTGCAACTCCAGACCCCATACGCACTCTTTTGCTCAATTAAAGCTAAGCAGCTTTTTATAGAAAGATTTTTTTTTTTTCCCTTAAAGTGCACACAAGGAGCAATGGAGCATGATATGCCTTTTTTTCACATTAAGGTAATTATGTAAAGGCAGTAACATTAAAAATACTTGCTGAAGTCCAAAATTTACACTGCTATTGCGGACATTTAAGCCTGTCATTTTAAAGATATTGGTACAATTTTCCTATTCTATGGAAGAAACATGGGTGATTAGACCTAATGCCTATCTTCATGTCACTCTCCTAATATTAGCACTTACTACTAAAATACTGTGATAATCTAGAAAATTAGTTTTCTAAAATCTGTTTGGGAATAACCATCTGTATTTACACCTTTAATTGTTTTTTCATTTATACATTATATATATTTCATATAATAAATCAGCATTGTTATTTTATTGTCTCTACTGGCAAGGTATCTCCCTTTTCAATCTTACAGTCCTTACTAAGAAGCTAATTCCCCTAGCTGGAGGAAAGTAGCCCCTAAAGAGATTCACTTCTCAACTGTTTAAAATAAAATAAAATAAATATTCCTCAAATAATCTGCCAATGCTTTACTGTTATACAGCAAACAGAGCAAGATGAATAGGGTGCAGTAAAGAACAAGCTGGTAGGCTCTTATCTATGTATCCGTGGAGTGGCTGGAGACCACAGAAAAGTGATCAAATCTTAGGTGTCACTTTCCATTCCCAAAGTTATCTCTGCATATTGCATTACAATCATTGAACAAAATGCAGAAGCAGAAGCCTGACAGGATTCAAAGTAGACAAAAATGGTGCTGGCAGGCAGGCTCCAAAAAAGATAGGATTTCTGTAAGTTATTGGCTATTTGTAGATCCTTGGAGAACCTACAGGGGTTTTTTGAGCACATTTACAAAGCAACTGATGTTCCCAATGTGTTGTACAAGAACATTAAGGTATATCATGACAATATTTGTTTTGTCCAGGAGAGGTTTTTGAAAATGAGCACCTGTGGAGAGGACAGGAGAAACAACACGAAAGGAAACATTCAGAAACACTTTGTCTGTGTTTTTCAGACTGTCCTGCTTATACCATGTCCTCATTTCAATGATTTCTGTCTTGTACATTTCAAGCATCAATCTGCAAAGTAGTCAGTTCTACAGTCTCACACATTTTCCCATATTTTCCATCTTTCCCATCTGAGCACTAGTCAGCTAACTCTCTATAAGGGCATTAAACCTTCAGTACTTGGGAACTACCCCAATTGAAGTAAATTTTGTTCTCATGTATTTTCATACTACCCATGTACCAGAGGAAAGGCCCTGATATAGCTAGCAGAATAAAATTGGCATTGGTAGGCAATGTGGAATGGAGAATCAATCCCACAAACTGAGTAATAAGCACTTGAGAAGTTAGAATATCTTCTTCTATAATTTCTTGAAAGAAATACCGGAGTTATTTTTAAGCATATTCATTAGCAGCTTCTTATTTATTATGCACATGCATAAAAGTGAGAATAAGAGTTATCCTATTAAAATCAATAGAAGTACTCCTGTGATTAAAATTTCATTTATGCTGAAATAGGGTCTTGCATTCTACATACACTTCCATTCAATATGTGCATATTGTGAATATTAAATAATGTTAAATTACTCCCTTTTTCATAATAGAATCAGCTTGACAGTTACAATGTTCAAGCACTAAGCAGCACATATTACAATGGCAGCTCCCTATCATGCAGTAATTTCCTTCCTTTTAATATTCTTGAAATTTAGCTCTCACAAGGAGGTGAAATGATTCTGTCTTTGAAAAGTAATTTGGCATACTCCTTTAGACTTTACATCTAGTCAGTAAGACTCTACTCTCTCATGTATCAATGTATTTGATACTTGAGTTTGTTGAGTCTTGCTGCTTCTCAGTTCTCTTAAGGAGCAGAGTGAGGATGGAGAAATTAGTTCATCCTAGATTTCCATTTGAGAATAACAAATGAGGCCACCACCTCCACCCTGACCATCACTGTGGAACTCTCTTTTTTGTCTCCACTGCAGTGGAGTGGAAGGTTGGAAGGAGTACAGGAAGACAAACAATCTTGTCTTTCACTTCCCAGTAGATACTGGTTGCTCTGGTTTTCTTCCTGGGCTTAAACAGTACTAAAGGTGAGGGTACAAGTAGAGATCTTCACTGCATTCTTCTTGGGCACCAAGACAGGTCTAAGGTCTCCTTAATAATTTAATGAAGTTGGAAGTACATAGATTTAAGAGGCGAAAGAAAGAATTGCATGACTAGTGGTAGAACTAGTAGATACCAAATACAACACATTTTGCTTTCATTAAATTTCACCGCCGTGATTTAGGCAAAGAAAAGGAGGACAATGACAGTTCCTGAACACCTCTCTTTTAGGAATTAGGTATTGGGGCAGACAGTTAGCTCAGAAATTCTGGGACAGGGTCAGCCCTGGTGTCTTTTTGCTGGAGGTGTCAGGATCTGTGTGCAGTCTTCCAGGAGTATAGATTTCCATGGATGTCCCACGGCTAATTAAAACCCCCCTACTCCTCAGGGTATGATCAGAATTTTCTACCTTCTGAAAGACAAAACACAAAGGTGAAATTATTGCACTCCTGCACCTGAGGGTTAGTACAGTATTTCTGTAACTCAAAACCAGATTTTATCTATAAAAAATCTGGATTTGGAGGGAAAGATGCATTAAAAAAAGAGAAAGGATCAGTCATATCATCTGTGATTCTATCAGTTGTGACTTTATCTGACAGCTCATAGGAATGTCACAGTAAACAACAATCCAAAGAGAATAATAGATTCATAAACATTAAAGATAGAAAGGTCCATTTTGTAATGACTGTTTCGTTGTAATGCATTATTATATATTAGGCAATCTATTGTTTCCCCCCCATCTTATTTTAAGTTTTTCTCCAAAATTATATTCTTCATAGATTTTCCTCTAATAGATCTAAGTTAAATCAGTCTGCTTTACCAGATAACATAACAATTCTGTAATTACTATCCTTATCTGAAAAGATGACTCCCCTGGACTTCAGAAATGGTTACCTATATTTGATTTAGATTGGGTTAAAAATAAAGATTAATTTAAATGAAACACTCATTATTAAAAATGGAACACTGTGGATAGCAAATACTGAAAAAGTAAATACTTGCATTTATGACTCATTGTTTGTAGGATTAACAATTCTTTTAAATACTAGCTTGATTTAGCCATAACAAGGGCATTCATGTAAATATAATAGGACATTCCTAAAGGGAATTGCAATTCTAAAAAAAATTAAAAATTCCATATTTACTCCCATAAATGTTATGCCAAAAAATTTTATAGCTACCAGAAACATAGAAAATACTGTACCCAAAGCTAGAAAACTGTTCCAGTAGAAAGCATGCCTAATATATAACCTCCCAAATACACAGTATATCCCTAGTAAAGATATAAATTATGGTTGCAAATGAGACCACAAACAAAATTTTGCTCAAGGCATGAATCATAAATTCAAACAATAATCATCTCCTGCATGAGGCACAACTACTTTGTTTACTTCTTAAACCCTGTTTCCTAAACATGAAGATGAAAGTAGGTCAAGTAAATTTAGCATCTTTTCACATGAAGTATGTTATGATAGCGGGTGGCATAGCCTAATTTACAATTACATGAGTTTACATGAATATGAAAATATGTGTTTTCACTGTGCTGTGTCATTACACATATTGACATTTTACTCACAATGACACAGAATCATAGAAAACACCCAAGATTTGGAGAAGGGAGGGAGCAGAAAGGGAGAGAAATATTTACCACTGTTGCAGCCTGAATGAAATATCGATGTATTAGGAAAGACCTTTGTATGATGTTGAATGTTATTTTTGTAACTGTTTGTAGGTATGTTTATGCAGTGCATTACAAGGGAAGAAGAGGGAAACTGAGAAACCACTGGTTTATTTAATTTCTAAAAGCTTTCAATTTTGTTGTACCTATTAATCAAGAAAAAGCTTTTCTGAGAAAATTTCAAAATTTAACAACCATGTTTCTTGACATTGGATCAAAATGCAAAAGAAACTTTAAACCAAAAGCTGGAATCAGAAATTTCGTTACTCATCATTCTGCCATGAAGTTTCAAGCATGATTCATCTAGGAAATTTACTTGAAATAAATAAGTGTTTTGTTTTATTATAATGATTTTCTCTTATGGAAGGCAGAAGGATTTTGGTGTGGACAAATAATGTTATTTCTGGAACAAACAGGTTCAAAAATACTTTCTCATCAGCTGTGCAGGAATATCTTGCTGAGATGTTGGTCTATCAAGACCAGAATGTGTCTTGTTTAGCTCAACTAAGCCAGGTTATTTATCCAACTTTAATGGAATAAAAGGTATTTCAACATAAATTTGGTTTTCAAAGAAGCATTTTTATCTGTATGTATGGGTGGATGAATAAGCATATTTGATAAAGAAGAGCAGAAGGATGGGAGAAGGTCACATACCAGTAGCTGCTTCCACATAAATCAGTAAGTGTATCACATTAGTTGTAGAAAGTATTTATCAAAATGGTGGGTTCTGGTATACATTCAAATTGTCACAAGCCTAAGTCTAGTACAAATTGCAAAAATAGTGGATTGCTTCTTGAACCACAGACTTAAAGCTTCAACTCGGCAAGGTACTCTCAAATTCACTCATGATCCAGGAACCAAATCACATGTTTGGGGTAAGTGTGAGGTGAAATGCTTTGCTGAGGTACAGGCACTGGCAGCTTCCTGAACTAACACAGCCTGTCTGTTAAACTATGCTGAATTCCTGAAGAAACTTGTCCATATAAAGAGACATCCCATTCTAATTGGGCTTCATTATGATTTGTTGTATTATTTGAATATGACACAGCTATCTCTGTGTTTTGAAATTTGGAGTGAAGTGGTTTTTTGCAGTTGAGACTTTGTCTACAATTTCACTTTGTCTACAAAACCACTTTTTTCCAGTCAAATTATAAAATGCTAAAGCCAGGGAATTATAGCTAAAAAATGTAAATTTAAAAAAAAAAAAAAAAAGGCAACAAATCTTTTCTTCTAGTTTGATCAGAATAATCCCAAATAACTGAGAAATATAACAATACTTCTGTGTCTACCACTGCAGATGAACTAACACAAAGTTTTTCTGTTTTTAAGACTTACCCAAATACTATGAACCGAAATTTATTCAGACTCTCTCTACATATTTAATGACCAGAAAGAATAGAGGCTCTGCTATAAAGGTAAATAATATTATGCAGTCGTTTTATATTTCCAGTGTCCGAGTAACTTGATTTTATAAAGAAAAGTTGCCGAAATCAGACATGTGATATTCTGTAATATTTATCTTAATAAAGCGATTGTACCATGGGCTCCTTCCCTTCTAATTTGCAATTGTTTTACATGTATATGGCAATTTCAACAATTATTTGCTAAAAATAAAGCACCATTGAGCACCATTGGAATGCTGTACTTACACTTCTTGTTGCAATGAGGCAACTGAAAACAAGGAGAAGCAGCAACAAAAACTGAGCAGCCTTTTTGGACAACATATACTTAGTGAATCGCTGTTTGAAAATCATAGTAGTGATTTTTTAAAATTGTAAGAGAATATACACAACATGTGTATTCACCGGCCACTAGAAACTAGACTGGCCAAAATAAATCATACTTTGTAAGCGGGACAGTAAAATCACTAAGTAGTGAATAAAGTAATTTTAAATATGCTTACCGAAAGCTGCAGGATGCTATATATATTGAAAAATGGCAGGACACAGTTATTCATCAGCTGCTTGCTATCCCAAGTTATTTTCAAATAAGAACTGACTCTGAGGCTTTGGAATGAATAATGGTATAGAGTTAGTACCCATCATATAGTTATGTGGTATTCCCAGCATTATCTATTTAGCACCTTGGCAAAATAAACCTCAGTAAACATGCTGGTCTGTGTTACAAAAGCCAAAAGAACTGTGAAATGTGTTGGCATTTTTACTGCTACTGACACTTGTTCACTAGTTACCCACCAAGATACATATTTCAGCCTGACCACTGAAAAGCTTTCAAGGGTGAACAACTTTCAGCCACAGCATAGAACTGTGGCTCTATGCTGTTGAAAGCTTATATTTCACCTCTGCACTGAGCTTTGCACTTGTTCTAATTCCTTCTCCTTCTGGGATCTTTCCTAGTCTCACAAATGTCCTCATTGAGAAAAAGTGCCAGAAGAAGGAAGTGCTGAAGAACAGAGGGTAACATTTTCTCCTATGGAAAACCATAGCAATGACATTTTTCCCTCACAAAGCATTTGCCTCTCTGCAGTTGGCTTTTCCCAAACTGTTATCTTCCCCTATAATGAAATAAGTAAGAATAGATGAGCGTTTAACACTTCCATAATACATTCTACCTAAGGATCTCCAAACATTTACAAGCTCCTTTCATTAAAAATGTATCTCTGGGCAAACATTCAGCATACATGCATGTTGTTTTTATCTTAAGGGACTTTTCCAGAAAGTTCACCCTGGCCAGGAAATTACAAAATGTGAATTCAAAATTTCCATCAAATACTACTCTTTGATGTCTTCTCCATATCCATTTTCTGGTTGGTTGGTTGGTTGGTTGGTTGGTTGGGTTTTTTTAAGACCAGGGTTCCCAAATGCATAGTGTTGTAAAGGTCAGAGTCAAGATGTATTCCTTTGTGGGTCACAAAAAAAGAGGAAGAATTAACAAGTAAATGTGACATACCTCACATTAGCGCCAAGCAGAATTTTTATTAATTTCAAAACCAAATAAGAGGAGGGTTGGGTTTTGGTTTGTTTGTTTGGTTGGTTTTTTTTAATCAATATGCCTAAACTCCCAATACTTTGTGCATTTCTCCTGCACAGAACACAGAACACTGCAGTTTTTTCCAGTCAAGCAGAAAGGTCAGGTAGATGGTTATTCCCTGTCCCAAAGTGGTGACAGACTAAACTAATACCTAAGAATTTTTAGGTTGGATTACAAGTGAAAGTTTATGTTGTCCTACAGTTATTAAATAGAGGTTTTTTTACTAACGCATGTCCTCAAAATCAACATTTAAGTCACTTGCTAATATGTGAGAAGCTATGGTGCATGACTAGCATTTGGGTACTTTCTAAGTGTCTAAGAGCTGCCATTGAATATGCCACTGATGCTACTGAATAGACAGTGCAGCTTGATAAAGAAAAATAATGAAACTAATAAAGGAAGATAGAGAGAAAAGGTAGAAGAATTGAGCCATGACATATCTAAGGTTTTGTTAATTGTAAAAAACAAGGACTTACATTTTCAGGAGTTTTTAAGAAATATGGGTCAAATCAAAATCACTTCTGAAATATGTATACTTAGAAAATTTCTCAGGACATCTGTTTGCTAATGGACCTTTGAATTTACACATTTGGAAAAAAAAATAGAAACTAGTAGAGTCATCTCATCATTATTCTTCCCTCCTTTAATCTGCTTAGCAAATGCTAATAAAAGTGCAGAGTACTTCTTACAAATCATGAAGTCCCACAACTACCCTCACTGAAGTTTTGAGCTTTGAAGATTTCATTTACTTAAACAATAATGAATGAAACCTTGCAACATACTGAGAATTAAGCTAAAGACAGGAACTGACCTTTAAAATGGCCAAGTGACCAAGCCCTTGGCATGACGGCAGAGGAGTGCAAGCAGTTTTTCCCACAACAGTAGCAGGGATTATATAATAGGATCTTCAAAGTTTGCATTTCAATATTTTTTACTCTTCCCTATTTTTAAAGAAACCCCTATGAATTCAGCAAAACTGATTACAATGAAAACTGAAAGTTGTCTGAAAACCACATCTTTTAAATAACAAGTCAGCTTTTGTCACATATGAGTCACCTTCATTACCTGTGTCACCAGCAATTTACAAATCTTTCACACACCTGAAGCATAATCAGACTTTTATTCATATGTGGTATCTTCTAATGCAAATCTGTCTTCAGTGTAAAACCAAGGCTTCTGTGCTGTAGGTGGAAGGAAGGGTGAAAAACACTCTACCAACAGATAACCATCTGGCAGATTCTCTTTCTCTCTCTGCTATCTCCATGTGATTTTTATCACTTTACAAAATGTCATTAAGCAAACAGAGAAGACCACAAGCAAACCTTTAGTTACACAAAATCATGTTTTATAAACTGTTGAGAAACACTGACATGTAATGAAACCCTATTTCCTATATGCCTTCCTCTTTGTAAATGATTTGTTTCCCTCCCCTCATGTATAAATAAACAGAAATGTGTCTGTATATTTGCTGTTTGGTTTTTTCTCTTTCTTCTTTTTTCTTTTTTTTTAAATTTGGTCATCATAATCAAGGGTTATTACAGCAATAGATCTTATCTTTAGAATGGCAGTCCCCTTGCACCTTCAGTTCAGATTTTTGTTTATGCTTGGCTGCAATTGTGGCTGTTTCTGATAGTTTTAGGTCAGCCATGACAGACTATGGGTGACACTAAATAAACAAGCTGGGAGCCTGTGACTGGGAAGGAATGATACTGGTTCTCAGAGTTTGATTTTCTCTGGTTAATCAACAATTTTATTCAGAATAACTCACTGTGAAAAGTAACTGCTAGACTATGCATATTATGCTGTTAGGTTTAAAAAAAAATATTAAAACCCCCTCACAACTTGCATAGGCAAGCAGAACGAACAAGTCATGCTCAATCTTGTTTTGGTTATAGTAGGCTACACAATTTATTTGTTTATTTAATTTACGTTCAGCTATTTCTTCCTGTCTCCTCCCTTCCTTCTCTCAGTTAAATTCCAAGGCAGTAAGTTGATCTGAGCACAGTCTGTTGGGGAGTAGATAGGACACTTCCTTACAGCCTGCTCAAGGGGGATAAAAAATTCAATGACCAATTTACTAACTATACTCACAGAGTAAGATCCCACGAGATGGAGTAAAATATCCCAGTCAAATGGGTACCTTCTCCAGTTCCCTTGATTTTACTGTCTATATGGAAAGATTTTATGCATTTCTTACAACTTCTGTTTCTATAGTCATATCATTATGTCAGTTTCTAAACTCAGTTTTCATTTATTAATTTTTTAACTGCATTGCTTGCCTCCATGGTCATGGAGTAAACCTTTAAAAATGTGTACCCTAAGGTTGAAATGCCAACACAGTAATAATAATAAAACCTTATTTTTATGCATTTATTTTTAAACTTCAGGAATCTTAAGTCAGTCTTGTGATTAGGAAGAATATGAGAAAAGACTCTTTTAAAGCCTGAGGCTGGTGATGCTGCCTACCTGGGATTATGAATGTATTATAAATTTTTATTTTTAATATGATGTTTTTACCTGGAATAAGAAAGATCCTCCAAAATTCATGTAAATTGCAAGAATAATAAATTATTTTCATGCAATTTTCACTTCTTTAAAATTTGGCCTGGAAGTCAAATGCAGGCTGAGAGTCAACCACTGGGCTACCCAGGGTTAAGCAGTATCTCAGTGCAGTTTCTAGTGCACAGACATTCCTTTCGGAAACCAAAACATCATAATGCACATCTTCTTGCAAAACCTCCACAGAGAAGTGAATAGTCAGAAAACCTACTGTACTTAAACCTTCATAGAAGTGGACTTTCTGAAACTGGATTACCTGTTATGTGCTGGTAAATGAGAAGAAACTTTTGTGAAAAGACCCTTTACTAGCACCTTGGAAGATGTACGTGTCCTGTTCATAATTCAACTAATGTGGCTCACTAAAGTATGAGCTAAACTATTTCTTAAGCTCACCTTGGTCACAGCATCCTGATGCAAAATCTAGTAGCTACCTAAATTAAAACTTGGAATTGTATGGAAATAGTTTAAATACAATTTTCTTGAGCTACGCTATGCCTACTGCCAGAGCCTATCCAGATCTCTTTGAAAACTAACTACCAGGTTATCAGTGCCCAAGTTTAACATTGCCTAGGGTTATTTTATTTTTAAATTGTTCTAAATCCACCAAAACCATCTCAGCTAAGTCTTCAACAATCCAGGCCTTTAGAATCAAACCTTCGCCAGCACTACTATGGTTTAATTAGCTGCGCATTTGCCTCCTGGCCGGATCCAATAAATATGCATGTATTGGCACAGCTGCATCTCAGCATGCATACTTAAATTAAAAATGTTTCCTTTGATGCTCTGGCAATCTTGGCATTCATTCACTTTGCCAGAAGCAGTATCAAATCACAAAATACTTGTCCAGTCATCATCACAATGTACAATCACGAAAAAGTGTTACCAGTTTAGCTGCTCATATTACGTGTGCAATAACCTGAAATTCTTCATGCTTACTGTACAGTTACAGAGAAGGATCTTCCCATGCTTCTCATGACTGAAAGGTATTCCCATATGCCAAATAAGAAGAAACTGGTCAAACAACACCTGTCTTCTATTGAGATTAGTTGCACTAATTTATACTGAAAGTGTTATTTTCGTAACTACAGTTGCATTTTCTATTTAAAAGATGCAGAATTAATTTGTTTTGTTTTCTCCACTTGATATTAGCAACTTTATGGAACAATGACCTCGCTAGTCACTGATGATGAATTATTAGCTATTTTTACCAAAAGAAGGAAAATTTAATGTTATACCCACTTTTTAAAGGACACACTGACAGGGTGGGTAATAGTACACGTTTTTTTCTCACTACTGACCTCTCCATACTAAACTCCAGTCTAGTCACAGGAGCAGAGGAGATAATACCTATAGACAGATGTGTACTTGTCATACCCATAGGAATTTCAACCAGCGTGAAATTACTAAACAACACAGCAAGGGATCTCACAGTACGTGTGGGTGGTAAGGAGTGATCTGAGGAATGTTAGGGAAAATTATCAGATCAGGTGTTGCACCGGAATTCAAAGCACTTTCTTCTTTTCCTACTGAGATACCCTGGGAATTCAATAAATCTCTTCTATAAATACTTAACATGCTTCAAGTCTACAGTGGAAATCCACCAGGTTAAAAATTCTTACATGCTATGAAAGAGCATGTAGAGTAACTAGATAAATAGTCAAATTCTCTGTAGATGGTTAAAGTATCCTGTTATTTCTTCTGAAATCTAGCATGGTTGACATTTATTTTTACACAAACATCAAATGTGGACAAATAAAATCCCTACAATGAGATTCTTCATCGTGCTTATCAGGAATTCTACTTGCGGATTGGGGAAAAAAGTCTTTCTTGAAACCATTAGCTGCTCAGAGTTTTTAAAATTAGAACAGAAACAAAAGAGAGAAATGAAATCTCTCTTTTCACAGTACAATTCTCAACCTACCAGAAACAAACACAGAGCTCACTCTCATTTTATGGAGCTAGATCTACTATGGTAAAACCAGAACAAAGAAATATTTATTGGTCACCACGTTCATTAAAAATTATAATCAGTTTTTGTTAAAATGTATCTTGAAAAATGCTACTGTACCACACTGAGAATATAACATCTGCTAAATCACCATTGTTTTTTAAATCTGGTTGTCAACACAGTTTTGCACATGGTTTGCTGCGTTCTCAAACATCACCTCTTTGAAAGTTAAAAGTCCATTTGAGAGAAAATCTTTTTCTGCTAAGATAGCAGATAGAGATTTAGATATATCAAAAATATAATTGCCAACACTGAATTTTCTCCTGAACATTGAAGGTTTTTCCGAGGAAGAAAATGATTCTTTTAATGGTCAGAATATTCTTTTCTGAGAAACACAGTTGGATTGGAAACTGAAGACTAAACTTGATTTTTCAGCTCAGTTAAACTTTAGAAGTACCAGTGCACACTTCCATAGAAGTGTGAAATAGAATGTTTCACAAGCCTTACATGTGCTGTGTATTACCAAAAATCTAGAACATATATTTTTAAAAGTTGTAAATGCTCCTATACTGACTAGTGAAATACTGAATTATGCTGGTAGAAAAATAAACTATAAGCTTCAAGGGAAACACCAGGATTTCATGTGCTGGGTTTTGATGGTTTTTTTCTGCTCCAAATTTGCCCCAAAATCCCAAATTTTAAAATTCTTACTGGGAAACAAAGTCCAAATTCAGGATAATTAAAATATTTTTTTTTTATAAAATTGGGGTTTCTCATACATACAAAAACTGTGTATATTACATTTTCAATACTACATTTTCAATACTATTTTCTCTAATATACAGAAAATTGATTAAATCATTAAGTAAATAGTTTTAACTAAATGAGCAAAAAAGAAAAATGTTGGTTTCTTTACAAGAAAACTTAAGGGAAAGAGGTTTGTTCCTCTGAAATTCCTTGAAATGAGCTAAATTGCACTTTCTGGTGGAAAATTTCCAGAGCAAATTTCTCATCCAAGATGAAAACAGGTGCTTCCTCTGAACTGTATTTCCATGTTTATGTTGATTTGCTTGATGTTTTGGTGTTCCTGAATATACAAAATAATAGAAGTAATGATACATTCTTCAGGAATCTCTAGGAGGGTATTAAATTAAGCTAGCAGCACTGATGCTTTTATTCATGTTGAAATAATTAACAATTCCAAGGCTATTAATGGTGTATTGTATGGCTATTTTAGACTGGGTAGGATGAAAGAAAAAACCTTTTGGTGACTCTTGCTCCCACTAAAATTTAATTACCTTTACTTGCTGACCTCATGTTTTATGTAACAGTACACTCCAAAAATGACCTCATAAATGGCTACTAATATAAAGGTAAAGTCTTCCTTTTTTTTTCTACAAACCAGCACAGCATAAAGGGTTTTCTTTTTAGGGTTTTTTAAACTACATTTGCAAAGCATTCTTATAATTGCTAACATTATATATTCCAGCATTACCTGTGGGACCAACTAACTCTGAATTTAATTGAAGTCAGAATGCCTCATTTTGACAAGGTCACTTTTAAAAAGGTATCATTGCACAGGATTTTTGATTTTTCTTTTCTGAACTAGCTATAACCTGTAAAATCATTGATGAAGAATTATATCTCTGCCACCAAATATTAGTAAAAACAAAAGTGAAAATGTTACCATTAATGGACATAAAATTCATGGATTATGATGACATGTACTAAATCTGGAAGGCTGTACCTCACCAGTAAAAAAAAAATGTAACTGTGGCCTGGCCAAAGAACATCAGTTTTCAGCAGCTACTTAACATGAACTGTTTAATTTTGCAAATTTAGAGAAGTAGGGTCAAATTCACCCCTGATTTCACTGTAATCATTGTTGAGTGCAGACTGTTGTTTTGCCTTCCTAAAAGTAGCACAGGAAACTAATCAGATTAAAATCTCCCAACAATTTGACTATCAGAATAAAGATATGGCATAATATGTTTTGCCTTCATTTAATCACATTAAATAAGATAAATATAAGAGCTAATAAGCAGGTACCGAAACCAAAAGGTCTCAAGGTAAAAATAAGAGCATTTTAAACAATAAAGCATTTAGCTGTTCAAATGTGTTACCAAAGATGAGGAGAATTTTTAACACCTCAAAAAATATTACCAAAATTCATCTGAAAAAAGCACAGTATCTGTAGGAAGTACCTTACAGTCTCAGAAATCAGGAAAATAAAGCATTTTACATTGATATAAAAGGGTCCTTATAAAAGCTTGTTTTGAAAGGGAATATGGAACAATCTCTCCATCAGATATATAAAATGAAAATCAAAAATATTTTGAATTATTTGCACTCAATTTTTTCACAGTTCTCTCTTTTTATTTTACTTCTGTTCATTTTAACAATAGAAAGGAAAAGAATAAAGAGAAAAGGAAAAATAACTGGGAAATAAAATAAATCAAATTACAGACTGCAGGGAAATATTTTTAATACAATTGCTTTTCTGAAAATGTAATGTAAAATACCACATTTTTTAAAATTAGATTTTAGCAGGATTTAAAAACAGAGTGATAATTCAGAATTTCAGTGAATGACAAAGAGAAACAGATTTGCTAGCTATTTTACTAGAAGAAACATGATGAAGAAATAATCCTTTGGGAAGGTGTTTTCTAAAAGCCAAAGAAAAAAATTTAATATTTTCCTTTCTGATGAGTTCATTTCACTTCATAAGTGGATGCCTAAATGCAGTTTCTGAAAACACACAAGTAACACCTATTATGTTGCTACATCTTGCATACAAAAATAGACCAACAAGGAAAAGAGTACCATCAACAACTAAAAACCTCATTCTTTGGATATCTCTCAGTGGCACTTTTCATTTTTTTCTGGAAGTAAAAGTCACATGTATTTCAATATAGCTCCTCCTCCACATGTTTAAATCAGAGGAAGCATGATTAATTTTTTTAACTGAAGTGAAAGACTTGTCCATTGGAAGGTTAGAAATTGCAGACCTCAAATATTCAAAACTTCCATGGGCAAAATTTTTAAATTGATTCTTATGTTTAGCACATCTTTGCATGTTTCTAAGACATGTACACATTTGTCTAGAGGTCAGGAATCTTCTAAGGCAAACAAATCAGAGGACATAGCTGATTATTGACACACATTGCAAATTGATAAACAAATTCTAGTACACAACTTTTGTATTCATGAAGCTAAGTCATATTTTCATAGATAAAACAACTGTATCTGATATTTTCTGTACATTAATGTATAATTTAGGGCTAGCATCCATTAGTGTATATACAAATGTATGTTTTGACCTGGATAAAACTTTGGTGTGCATTGATACTCCTCTTGAGTAAAATTTGAGTGTCAATGTTTGTCTTGTAACTATGGGATGGCCGTAATGGCCAGAGCATATGCTGTGAATATTCTTTTTTAGAATAAGTAAATGCGGGGTTTTATGCTTTATACAACTGCCCAAAGGTATTTAAATATTTTTGAAGAGAAAAGCAACATAACAAACCTAAATATTCTCACAATGAGCTATACAAAAAAAGGAGTCCCAAACTTTCCAAAGTATCTTAATGAGGGTCAAAGGTCACTGCTAAATAAAACTGAGAAACAGAAAGGACCGGGATCCTGTTTCCATTTTAATGTGCCTCATGTTTATGTTTTGCTGTCGGCAGGGGAAAGGCTGAAACAATTCCACTTACAAGGAGGTTACAAACAGGCTGACTATTGCAGCTGCCTGGAAGAAAAAGTTTGTGCTCCACAGGTCTAAGGTGAATGCAAGTTCACACAGACCAGACACACGTTAAGCACCGGGCTTATAGCTGACATTTCTCTGCAAATCCTATCCTAAAAATTACAATCTAAGCTGTTAGAATTGGCCTGAATTCCAGTTTCTTTAAATTAAGTTCCACAGACCCAAACAAATAACACTGACTAATTTTAACTTCTTCACCACTACTAAAACTAAAATTTTATAGAAAATGTTAAATTATAAAGATGTGTTGTGCCTCCAATTAGCATAACATTAAACAGAGAAAGATCTTAAAGGTCCCTGGAATAGAAAACAATTGCTAACGATAGTCATCAAAGCAATATGGTGAACCTTAACCTATCCTTAATCACTTCTAAATTCTGAGTCCTAAAAAAAAGACTGCTACTTTTTTGATTTTCATTTTAGTGTCTTGAAACTAGTGTTATGATTCTAAGGAAATCTTTTCTTCTCAAAAGTGTGTATACTGCTCTGCTAAGCACATTCTGCTCCTACTGTCTAGAATATGCTGCATAATGAATTGTGAACGTCTGTCTTTAATCAACGTGTTCACCTTAAAAGCTGTGAAGCACACCAAAATCTCCTATGTGGAATATAGGATACTTTGGGAGACTAGTTCTCAACAAAGAATAGTTCTTGATTGAGCTATCAATAAATGAGTTTGAACTCAGCTTCTACAGTGATGGCCACCTCAATGACCAAAATCCAGATATTTTGGCAAAACATGCAAAAATTACATTATTTGACAGGACAATTACACTTAAGATGAGATCAACGTAAACTGGCTTATATACAACAACAGTGGAAGAAATCTCAGTGACCACTTTACCATGGTCAGAAGCTCTAACATGGATGTCTAAGTGGAAGAGATAAAATACACTACCCAGCTGTAGTTCTTATAGTAGTGATTCTGGAAAACCCACATCACCAACTGCCCCTTAACTACTTTTTCTTTAGTTCTAGTTAATGAACAAAACCCACAACTTCTTGTGAAGGTTGGTCTAAAACTGGTTATGCAAATAGGTTATCATCTTCAAAGTTTACCAACTAAAATACCTTTGAATTAGGGAAATTATATTTTACTGGAGAGAGATTTCCCTACCAACTATGCGAACTTAAACTGCAATAGCAGTATTTTTGTCACCAATTATGAGTGCTTTCAGTTACATGAGAAAAATATTATTCAAGGGATACCCATGTTAGGTAGTTTATTTCCCACTACATTCCTGAATCACATTAAGCAGTTTGTGGGAACATGGGAACACTAATTTAGAGACAATACTTTCCTTTAATTTCTTTTTCCTGGTAAGTGTAACTAATGTCACTTGCGCTTGGTGCTCTGAAGTCATACTGAGAAATGGATAGGCCCAAACAACTACCTTGTCTGACAGAAAAATGAATTACTTTACATATCACAGATAAAAATTTCAGTGAACTAGTAGAAAAATAATCCACCAGGATTTTGATTCCTGCACACAAAATGCTTCAACAATTGATAAACTCAGGCACCACCCTTCTGTTGAAAGGTACTTCTGTTCTTGATAGCTTGTTTCTGTCGTGCCTAGCCTGAATATCACTTGGTGTGTTCTCAATATTCTACTGATATTTTTTGTAAACAAAATCGTCTTGAACATTCTTGTAGGTAAAGTAACAATTCAGTCTGGCAGACTGTCAGAGCCAAAACCTTCCTAGCAGTGCAGTTAGTGCCCTCCAGGTCAGCTTTCTGAAAGCTCTGTCTCAGAAGCCCCAGTTGGCCTTGCAGATCTTTGAGAACAAGCTGGAAGAAGCTACAGCAGGAGTTCTTGTGTCATTTGGTTGGGAGATGGATTCAAGCGTGCGTTGACATACTTGAGGACTGCATTGTAGCTATCGATCTGGACCCTGTGGATATGGATTCTGACCTTGACCTCAGGCATGCCTCATCACAGTGAACTTGCCTGGAGATCTGGGCTCCTGTCTGAGCCTATTTACTGTCACTGGGCCTGCCCTGTTTCCCTCACTCTGGTGCTGCTGGACAGACCCTTGTCATTGAAGCCGCTGCCCCTGCTGGCCTTGCTGTCATCCTGGGCTGTTGGCCACCCTCCCCTAGGGAGCAGCACCTGCCCTTGGTGCTTCCCAACAGATGTCCTTAATCAGAAATACAGACCTACACTTAAATCAAGGAATATGGGCTTAAAAAAAAAAAAAAANAAAAAAAAAAAAAAGGCTAATTCAGGCCATGAATATATTTTTTGTGTATCATATTTTTAAGATAAATATCAGTTCCAACTCCTTCCCAGTAAGGGGAATCAAGATGTAATAAGAAGGATGAGCTTCTGCAATGCTTAAATTTGGTGAAAATTTAACACATAATCTATTAACAAAATAGTAGCTCAAAATTTCTTATTAGGAAAATTTTAATTTTCTTTTTTAAATGTGGTGTTAAAACTAAAGCTCATGGAAATCTCTCTGGGTACCCTTAGAACTTTTAATGCCAGAATGAGTAACTCAGTGATGGTCTATAAGAAAGGGCAGTGCTTAGGAGATGAATCATTTTGATAGTGCTCTGGCCAGGCTTCCTCCACTCTCTTCAGATATTTGCACACAATAAATACAGATGCTTCACTGCAAGTTTTTAAGAAATTTCAGGCAACTCAGATTTAACAGACAGTTACATTGCCTTCCATGAACTAACAGAAGAAATTAGAGATATGTAGTTAAATTTCAAAATGCAGATTTTACAATAGAAACTTATTCACACATAAGCAAAATTAGATATAAAGGTTACACAAACGAGAATTTTGAATCATACTATTAAGTTATATCTGACAATGCATCTCTATTAGTTTTTAGGAGGACACACTTAAAATTAGATTTGCAGTTTGCTCAAACATCAAGTCCAAGCTCAGCAGTATGATGCTGGTATATCTATGCTGCGTTTAGTATACCATCAAATGCTATCCAGACAGGCTGCCTACAGTATGCCAGTGACAGCTCTTGTGGAAGACAGAGAATAATGTAGACATATTCAGTGACACAGTTATTTAGTTAGTGTAAAAGTGTCATAGTAATTGATTTCAACAAATATTTGACAATAAACTCAATCCAGGAACTTCCCGGTGTTGTTTTTGGTATCCTGTTTTGCGAAACTCAGATGTTCACCACAAAATCCTGTGAACACCCTGGAGATAATTTCTCTTTTCTTCATAAAACATGTTATTCTTTGTTCTATGGTTTTCACAGCTCTCAATGAAAGAGAGAAAAATTATCCTTTGAACCAGATTCTAAACTCCTGAAGAAATAGCTAACAATGGAAAGGACCATAGACACCACAGGGAAAAAACCACTTCTAGCACTCCTAAAAGTCCCTTTACCATGTACTCCTACTTGCTTTGTAATGGTTGCATGTTTTCCCTTCGGGCCCACTAAAGTATTTAATTGCAATTACACTCATTTACATAGCAGATGAGGCTAATTGCTGGTATTAGTTACCAAATGTATGCTTGTATTGTGAGGGTAAAAAAATGCCCTACAGAAAAGAAAAACTACTATGCCTCTAATTAAGGAGCTATGAGTCAAAGTGAGCTTGTTCAGAGATGTAAATATAGAATCAAGGGCTTTCAGAGTTCTGCGGTACATTTTATTATACCACTAGTTCCCATATTTCAGTGATAACACTGGCAGACCTCATAGTATATACAGTGAACTATTCTCATTTTCTCAGAAGCAGGGATGATAAGGTCCACATAAAGGCTCAGAGAGATCTAGATTTCTAAAATTTTTAATTAGAAATAAATGTGAATCTCATATCAGGAAAGTTCTTTGTGTATAATAGATACACTGAAGTTATTATTTGAAGCAGTTCCATCACCTATTCTTTTGAGCTAATTCCCAGGAAAAGTCTTTTTTTACATTATTCAGACCTCAAACTGTTTCATGTCAATGGACTTCATTTTGCATGCAATTGTATACAAGGACTTTTAAGATACTACACTACTAAAGTGAATGTAAGAAGCATCAGGTCAAGTGGAAACCCAGATGAATAACAATTCCAGCCTTTGGCCCTGGATACCGTCCCTAATATAAAAAATCTTAAAAGATTTGCATCTATACATCTATCTATATACACAGAGAGAGGGTTACTCCCGGATGGTGAAATGATTTGTTAATTTTAGTTAGCTTCAGGAGGTCACAGTGAGAACAGAAGTGTGCCCATCAGTATCCTTTGGACAGGGTTGAAAAGCTCCCTATACACATTTAAAAATTAACACTTTATCAAACTGTGCCTTAAATTTTTTCCTTTTCCTGGAATTCTACCAAAACTTGACAGCAGTTAAGCTGTGGGTGTGCAGAAGCACTACATATGATATTCACTATTATATTCTTTTAGGTAGTTTCCCATTAGTCTGCTATGTTTTGCCTATGTTTAAAATTGAAATTATTTTGATTTTGGAATTTGCCACTTTGTCTTCCCATTTCATTACAAGTTGTTTCTGCCTCCCACCAAAACAAAATGCCATGCCCATGCAAAAAAAATTAATTCCAACCTTAAAGCAGTGAATTTGATTTTCTGTTGCCTTTCATGTAATATAATGTAAGTACTGAGTAGTATACTGCCATTCTCATATAGAAAGGCTTTAAGTGATAAAGAGCTGATAAAAATGATAAAAATCAATTGCTTTTGCTTTATTAGTTTTATTATTCCTAGATGCTGCTTTACGCCAGTTTTAGATTTATCAGTGTTTGGTTACCTACACAGGTCATTTCATAAAATGAGACTGGCTATGAGCCACATTATCAGTTGCTCCCTATTTTCTTTCTGAAAAGAAGATGAAAAAAGTTTTAAACCACCTGAAATACATTCCATGGATGCCAAGGTCTATGCCTTCTGAGTGCCTATTCTCATTAAAAATATACCTCTGTAGGACTAATCCCAAATGGTTTGATGACAGAGGTCATCCAAGTGTCATTTTTCAAACTTGTGTGAAAATCCATTTCGAGCCATCTTTCCCTCTTATGTTTCACCTCATTTCTGGAGTACTTATGCAGCATACTTACTTAGCTAAAGCCCAAAATGTAAACAGGACATCCTCTCAGACAGGAGATCCCAACATGTTGAAAAGTATATGCCTTAGTTCTTAATCAGTTCTGGAAAGTATCCCAATACTTCCACAAAAAGATACTGTTTCTGTTAATGTGGAACATAAACTTAGCCCTTAACATAAAACAAAACCAAACAACATGTGTCCTTACAGTTTGATTGTTTGTTCCATCCTAGTATAATTATTCTTGCATGACAGCAGCCCCTGCAGGCTATAGCCTTGCTTACTCTACTTTGCCCTGAAAGCACGCCCAGCATTTAGAGATGAAAACACTGTCAGAACTAGTGAACATTCATTAAGAAATGCTTAGTGCTCCAGCACAGTCACATTTTTATTATTATCTGGGATTTCTTTTGTGATAGCATTTTTTCAATCCAACTTGACCAAGAAAGATATGTGTTTCCAAAAATCACAGGTCTCCGAACAGATCTCTGAAGATTCCAATGGGAAAAGTGATCAAAGTGGAGAGAGACCAATTTTTCACCCCACTGTTCACTTACAGGAATAAGTATTTCTTCTTATGTTTGATCATTATTTTAAGGCTTCTTTGCAGTTTTTCTAACTAGTGGCAATAAAATCTCAACTGGGCATAAGAAAAAGGGAGGACATGCTCTAGTCACTACCCCTGCAGGTAGTGTGAAGACAGTAGAAAGCCACACATTTTCTGCCACTGTGACCAAAATGGGAAGCAAATGAGCTTCCAAAACAACATATGACTCAAGGAAAGAGGGTACACAGCGGAGGAGTGCTATTTCTCCAATTATAATAACTTTTCCAATATTTTCAATAGATTTGACACTGAAGCAATATGTAGTTTAATCCCATTTGTGAACTGTATCCCTGTATATCCCTGGCTGAACATGTAATTTTCTCTGGTCTCTGGATGTGCAGAACACCCCTACAAGAGTACAACTTTGTCATAGCCACAAGGCTGTCTCTCTCTTGAGGGATATGTGATCTGCCTGGAAGGCTGTCAGGTCTAGCCAGGTGTGAAAGCTTGGTCCTACAGGGATCACAATAATGTAACGTAATCAGAAATGTCTACGAAGACCAGATATAGATTGTGTCTTGCCTGCGCCCTCTCAGTGTCATAATTCAAATCCTAACTCTGATCACACAAGACTTGGTTAAAGTTCACAGCTAAAGAGCTGACTGAATTATCATTGTTACCTGTGTTTCTGATCACAAAGTTGCAAAGGTTTTCTGGTATAAACATCATTGTGACAGTAGTTGTAGCCCTTTACTGCCTTTTTCTGTACTGTTCACACAGCATGAGAGTGACCCTTTGTTTTTGTGCTAAATGTGAAAGTTCATGGCTCATAGCATGTCTAGTTTTCCACTTATAAGTTTGTCTTTTTTGAGCACTATGGGGTTGGTGAAATAGCTCTCAGAGTCAAGGTACTCCTCCCATTTCATACAGTATTTTTGTGCTGAACTCTCCACACTTTCTGTGATCACAGAGGCTGTGATTTATTATTTTGTTTTAGAGATCAGTTGCATAAACATTTCAAGTATAAAATGTAACAAAGTAAAAGAGAGTATTTTCAAAATGAAAATGAATAGTTGTTTTAAGATCAGTAACCTGATCCTAAAGTTTTTTTAAGTTTAAGCAAGAAAAAAAAATTGACTGAAACTAGAGCCAGCTTCACATGCAGTCTGTGTGCCTTAGAAATTTCTTTAAAAGAGGATGGAGCTTTGGTTAAGGGACCAAATTTTCAGCTTTCCTTATAAAAGTACACAATAGAAGGCTTACCTGTAAAGACTCATGGCTCCTGGGCAGATTCCTCACAGTCACAACGTTCCTTGAGTAGGAGAGGCACTGCGAAGAGAACAGAAGCCACAGCTCACAGTGAACACAGACAGTAGCCCCAGAAGTCTTTGCCAAAATTAAAAATTCATTGCCTAGTCACTACTTTTTTTCCAGCAGTGGACAAAAACTTAGAAATTAATGTTATTAATCTGATTGAATGGCTTCTAAAAGCAGTGTTGATTGTATCTCTACTTTTGCCCTTGTAATGGAAGGAATGCTGTTACAAGAGAATGTTTCTCAGTTTTTCGCTCCTCTATTTACCTATGCCTAAAAGCAGATCCTGGGATTTAGAGGGCAGATGACCCTCAGGCTGTAGACTGTAGTTCATTCACTTCCGTATGAGCTCTGGCCTTAACCATTCAACATTGCCGTAGTTGCTCTGTGATGTGGAATGAACAGAAAAACAAAGAGCTAGAAGAAGGTGAAAGATTTGGCACTGTCACCTTGAAACTGGTTGGTAGCCTAAGTGTCATTGTCTCTTTTTAATGAGAATTTCTTTCTCAATTTTTAAAATTTGTTGCCTTTCAATTGTAATATTGCAAAAACTAGCCCTGTTGAAACGCTCTTCTATGTATGGTATCGGTAGGGCTTCAAAACCCTGAACAAGCTGCTGTTTTAAAAGTGCTATTTTTGAAAAAAAAAAAAAATAAAATAAAAGAGCAATTTGATTGATTGTTTGTTTAATCAAAGAGCCTAATTATTTTAAATTTCATGGTTTTAAGTTCTTTACGTATCTGTCAAGTCTTCATCAAGGGAATTATCCCTGTCACATCTCCACTGTGTTTTTGCCATCATTTGCATTCATTGGTTCATCAAGAATTGGACACACAGGAAACAGGACTAGTAATATCTGAACATCTACTAATTAGCAGGGGAACCATACTCTTTTTGGGTTTGTGCCAAACATCTGAGAGCTGGAAGTTAAAGGAGCTTTCCTTGAGAAGGCCTTCAGCAGCAGAAATCCTTTACAAACCATAACCCTGAGAGACAGGGAAGTGCTAGCACAGCTCCCAAAGAGCACCAAGTGTAAAGGAATATAAGCAGGGCAGCCAGGGGACACACTGATTCAGATGTCCCTCTTGAAACTTCCACTCTTAGAACTTCCATGGAAGTGCCCGTGGTGAGTGATTAAATGGGCTTTTCTGTAGTACATCCCCTCAGCAGGACAGCTGAGGAAACATCCCCTCCCCTCTGTAAAATGAATCACCCCTGGATAGAATGGGTGTAGCTGTTTGTGCATCTCTTATCATACTAAGGATGTGCTAATATCTTGACCTGCAAACCACAGGGCCACCCAAAACTCTAGCAGCTAAACTGAAATGATTCAGTTATAATTTATCTTGGGAAGTTTCCGCTGCAGTATATTCACCCTTGAAGGAGATGAAGAAAACACATAAATTTGCCCATTTAATCTAGAAATGAAAGAAGAGGATCAAGTATATTGTAAAATGTTCCCAAAAAGGGAGATTGATAGCACAAGGCATGGTCTCCTAGAAGCCATATTCTAGGAGGAAGACAGAGATGGACAAAAAAAATAATGCATAATCACTCGACGTGAAAGGAAGATTAAAGACTCAAAGATGGGAGGTAGAGAATAGACCACATGTAGAGCCTGGGAAGAAAAATCAGTCCTGGCAAGAAGGGTTTGCATGTCTAGACTGTTTCCCCATAGTGCAGTTTTCCAGACAAGCAAAGTTTGTAGAGTCTAAATCCTCTTCCTTGTCAGCCAAAAATTTTCTCTTTGGAGATCAGCATACAAACTGGATGAAAGCCTTGTGTTTTGGCTGAAGGTATTGACATAACTTTGTGAAGATAAAATTGTTGGAGAATGTACTGTGAAAAATATCCAACAAAAAAAGCACTAAATTTCCATTTTACTTTCTTTTAAATGTTCATAGCGGTTGCTGTTCACAATGAAGAGTATTTGTAAAAGCTAGAAAAGAATCACAAAACGTTTTACAACTTCTGAGAAGTTTTCATCACACGCAATGTTTCTATTTGTTTGCTTGCCAGAAGAAATCTGAACCTATATTTAGGACATTACAGTAAAACATGTGCTCTGAAGGTTAAAAAAAGTATTTACATAACAGCTAACAACAGGTATTTCTCTCAGATCCAGTACATCACACAGTCAGCTAAAAGGGAAGGTACTAAACTGGAGTAACCAATATCTTCTGATAATTCACATCAATATTAATTACATTGCCTCTTAGTACTGGGGGTTTTACACCAATGGCTGAAAGGTATATTTGGTGAACAACATGTTATATTTGAAGAAAACCAGAAGGTCCCTTTTCCCTCAGTGAAAAAAAAGCTAGAAGTCAGGAGTCCAAAGAGTTACTCCATATTCCCACTGCTACAGAATATGTGAGAACTGCTAACAAGAATTACATGATTCCTAAGGGAAATCAAGAGTCATGAGGATGTGCTGTGTAGCAAGGAGCATGACTTATTATTTGCCCGCTTATCACAAGACCAATTTTATAAATACACTGGTCTAATATATCACGGGAGTAGGGTTTACAGAACTTCTGACTGCTCAGAGAGACAATTAAAGTCCATACAACCTGCAAGGGTTCAGCTCCCTGAAAATCAACCACTGATAATGTAAACCTCTATCAAGCATGGATCAATAACAGCTTTTTGGGCATACAACATAAACATTCCTTAGAAGATGACAAATTTAAACATACTCAGAACATGTAGAAACCTTTTTGTCTCCTTTAAATGTAAATACAAACACATTTTAAACCTAAATGCTTGTAAAAAGCCAGTTTTTTCCAGGTATCCAGCAAAAGCTGGATATTTTCAACAAAAGCAGAGAACAAGTTTCAACATAGAAGACAGTTCTTGGTCAAGGATGTACTGAAAACTTATTATCCTGATAAAACAAAGGGAAATCTCTTATGTCAATGGGTCCCAGGAGAAGTCCAGGATCGATAGGTCAAAGCACTCTCATAGCCTCTTTAGAAATACTCAGCTACAACAGTTTTCCTTTCGGCTGCACCCATCTACCCGTACTCTTTCAAGTATTCTCTGAGTACTTGAAAGTTTTGAAAGCCCTGCTCCTGCAACACATTGGGCTGCACCAAATCCACATTTGGTGTTCATCAAAATTTGTACCATGCACCTGCCTGGTGCTGTTGCTGGCTTTTCCTCAATCTACTGAGAGCTGCCTGTGCACAGCAGGAGAAAGCATAAACCCAAAGCATATGATGAAGAGCTTCAACAGATGGGCTCTGGCAGATCTTTCTGCACTACTGTAAGATTTTACCCACAGATGACTGCTCTGTTTTTTGCTGTAACTTACAGCCCTATGGAAGAGTTAGCAGAAAGCAGTATGTATCCACAGTTCAGCCTGTGTTCATATTAACTCTTTTCTCTGACAGCCATGCTAAGGCATGGACATGTATCTCCTTTATTAACATCTTCAGTCTTAAATCTTCTTCAGAAACAGAAGACATGCAGCCAGATGTGATGATATATGAATTATCATAATAAGGATGGTTAGAGCTTTTCTGACTAAGGCCCAAGATTAAGCTCAGCTTCTGTATAATACCAGATATATTTGCTACCAGGGGATACAGGTAAATGCTGCAGTGGCAGGGGGGCAGATATCTGCAATTTAATAGTTGTTTTGCAAGTCTTTTGTGCAGTTCATTGACTCAATTAAGTAAATATGGCTACTGAGAGGGAGAGGAACAGTAATGGAGAGAGACACACACACATATGGAGGGAGAGAGGGAGGAAAAAGAGAAAGAGTGGGGATGGGAAGAAAAAGAAAGGGACGTATTTCATGAGTACATATATAACAGTATGATATTATGTAATGGCTTCAATAACTTCTCTGCCCAGGAGATTAGGAATGTCATGATTTTTTTCCTAACCTGACGGTATTTTTCTGGGAAAAGGTGAAAAAGGCATTCTTTTTAAAGTGCTTGCGGGACTCTTAGCTGGCATTGTCTTCAGTTATACGTATATCCATGTATCTATGTAAACTGTAATTTAAAAAACCGTTCTGTTCCCCAGCCTATTGGCGGACGGAAGGAAGGAAAGAGATCAGTGGAGAGGAATGTTTAAATAGCTTCTTGTTTTTTACTCACAGGACAGATGGCGTGCAAACGAACGAAAAATAAAACCCCAACTGACATTGTATAGCAGCTGTGCACAGTGTCAACTATAGGAAGAAACGTGCTCCACTGGATAGACTGTTTTACTAGAAATGAGGGAACTTGGGTTCTCAGCCTAGTTTCCTACATTCAAAATGACTGTACTTTTGTAAAAGAAGTCTCTGTTTCTTAGTTTCTTCATTAGCAGATAAAATTTAGATGCTTTACTTTATGAAGAAAAGGACAGAGAGAAATGAGGAGAACTTAGCTTTTGTGGGAAAGAAAATTGAAAGCACAAAACATTTTATTTAACTAATGAGTGATCACATCGCTTATATGAAAAATATTGGGCTTTTTCACTGTTCTACTTTTTTTTTTTTTTCAGTTATCAGTATTAGAATGTTGTGATACTGTTAATAAGCTTAAGATTTTGTTCACAACTCCAAGCATAGGAGGTTCATAAAGTTCAAGGTACAGCCCTGGAAAAAGAAGGGACCATGAATTACACATTTCCTGGGGAGAGGTTTTTTTTTTTTCCAGAAGGCCAAGTTTTTCCTCTTATGGTCTGCAAATTTGTTCTGTAATGTGGTTGACTTTTTTCTTTATCTAGTTTCTGTGATGGTATTGTTCTCTTCAGCCTATGTCACTATGTGCCAATCTTTTTTACTTTTAAGATGGTTTGGTTTGCTTCTTTGTATGCTTTTCCATCTTAGTCATTGACCTTAAGCTCCAGGAAGAGTTCACATAATCACTGTGATCACAGCTTAGTCTGAGAAGACACAGTTACCTCTCTACTTGAGTCAGAACACAAAATTGATGTGTTTTATGTCGGTTTCCAGAGGTTCAGGGCTCACTGCAGGGATTACCTTGATTTTGACTGGTTGCAATTTTTTCAAAACAGGGTGGGAAGAATCTTTCTTGTACCTGCTATACTCTTTCCTATCAAGCCAGAATGAAAAAGCCACATTAAATTTTCAGAGTAGCAGTCAAGATAACATTGTGCCTCTCTCTGATGCTTTGAAGGCTATCAGCATCAAAAGGAAGCATGTGCAAGTTTAAAGTTGCAATGATTGTGTTCAGCTACTGCCTCTTTGGTACACCAGATCTTCTGTTTATCCACTGGATTTGTGAGGGTGGGGAGGAAACATGCCTGTGATATGATTCAAGATGGTAGATACAAAAGAGTACGAAAGTTCTCTCTCCACTCTCAGATTCTCCCTTTTCTCTGAAGGACTTTAGGACTAATTCCCTCCATGGGGATTTACACCTGAATGAAAGAACACCTGTGCTATGGCATTCTCATAGATATTAATATGTATCTAATTTACTTAGCATAGAGTTTTCTGTTTATTCATCTAAGGACACAGTTAATTTGTCCTGAATATAGCAGTTAAGTATGATGATGCCTAGGGAATTTCTATGCTGTGAAAGATTAGTGCCATAAATTAAATTCTTATTAACTGGCTTGCCTAGTATGCTTGTGGCATAAAGGGACATGATATCATACAAAGGTATTGATAATAAAATAGAACACAGATATCTTCTTAATATTACCCAGTGAAAAAATTCCATCACACATCATGTTATCAATATTTAAGGTTGCCTAAGAGTATAAATTATACTGGCCCTATATGTAAATGTAAACTACATGTGACATCAGACTAATTACCGTAAAATAACTGAAGAAAACTTGTTTGTTGCTGCAGTAGTGGTAGAAGTGAGGAAGTGGTGCAAATGCAATGTTTATCATACTGTACACATTAAAGGTTAGGACTGCGCAGGAACATTTCTCAGTTAAATGGTACGTTTCAAAGAAAACTCTGCACCAAACAACAAAGAAAGGAATAAATTTTGTTCCATCATCCTTTTCTCTTTTTTTTCCTTTTTTGAACTGGATCCCCAGTGTAGCCCAGAGGATACTTTATTCATGTCCCTGCAGTCCAGGACCTACAAACCAATTCATCATGTTTCTGCTGTGCCTCATCTGCTACAAATGAATGACCTCTCCTATAACTTTCTGAAGTCTGTTTACCATTATGTAAATCAATGCAATAAATACACATATGTGTATATGCACATGCACATGTGTGTGAAAAAAACGCATTTATGGAGTACACTCTGTTGTGTCCCAGAGCCACTCCATCCAGAATTTCTAATTTAGCACTCAGTAAACACAAATGTCTCTGCAGTAGCACAAGGCAATGTGTTCTATTAAGTCATATAAATATTTTACTTCGATGCTATAAAATAGATATTAGCTTGCACTGCCTTTTGCATGCAGCAATTCAAATCTGATTTATAACTTAATGTTACATATATATTCCCACCATTCATACGTGGTGTGTTTAAAAAGCCTAGAATAAAGTAGCAGACCTGGACTATTTTGGGTCTCTGATGATTTGCACTACAAACCCATCCTGTACAATTTTGAGTGTGTTTTTACAGCTGAATGTGTTTTGTCAATAAGTATGTGGAAAAGGATGAAGTTTTTGAAAAGGGTAAACAAAAGAACTGTGAAGCAAATTCTGAAAAAAATGATTTTCACAAATTAATAGTGTGGGATAGCTTAATCACTAAACTTACAGGTTTAGTCATATGACCTTTCCTGCAAGTACAGGAAAATTTTGACTCGCCCAAATAACCTTTCTGGCCTGAGTGGAATGAGTCGAGTTTGTATTTAACATGGGATTGACTATTTCCAGGGTCAAGTTGTTTTATTTATTGGCTGGTGAGCACTATGATCCCACAAGCAATCCAATGGAGCAGATACCTGCTGGTCTTCAAAGTCTTAATACCTTTAGTATAGAAAATCCCAAAGCAACAAAAGAACAAGTCCCAAAGAGGCTGCTCCTTAAAACTGTTGGCTTTTGACGTCTTTAATATTCCTGCTTGAAATAGGGTCATTAAGGTTTGTTTCTGTAGATATTTTCCAATCCTTTAGATATGTTCCATACCCAGTTTAAGTCATTTGATGAATAAAAAGCTGGAAAATACTAATGAATTTATGGAAAAGAATGGCACAGCATGTTAACTAAATTCATTTAAGGAAATTAACTGAGGACCCCTTAACAATTTCAGCTGCTTATGTCTGGTCTAGAAATTCAGTGCTTTGCTCTCGGTTTTGGTAAGCAGCCTGCCTCACCGATGAGGCTATAAGATGATAATGTCATTCGATAACTCTCACACCCTTTCCTGCTATTTGTCCAGTGCAGGAAACGGAGGGTTTTCTTGTCGTGTGGACAGAGAGGAAATATCCAGCAACCAAATACTGACCCTTGCATGCAAACAGGTCCATATCCTCTTCCCGCCTGACAACTTCCTTCCTGCCTGCTAGGAACAAATCTACTTTTCATTTTTCCGGAGTTCTTTATACAGGCCACTCAGAAAGCCCTTGGGTAGGGACAAACATTTTATTAATGTAAACTTCATGTAACAGCTGGATACTTTGGGCAGCCAGGCCCAAATTCACAGTAGATAATTGTTTGCTTCTTTTAACTATAGTGTAGCTGCAGCTGAGTCACTAAATGCTTTGTGCCAGGAACTAATATGAAGAGTTTACTGGTATGTCTGACCTTGGCTTAATGAAGATATATTTGCAATTCTGACATTTTGTGAAGGCTAAACTTAGGTAAGATGAATCCTATTGTGTCTTTCCACAGCAACGTTCTGCATTAATCAGAAAGTGGGAGCCTTTTTCTGGCCTTGAAGAATGGAGGTTTTATCTCCCATCATGAAGTTACTAATCAGATAACAAAACAACAAACCAGCTAGCAATCAGCTGATAGTTGATAGCAGAGAACCAGTTTCATAGGGCTGTATTTTTCTTGGATTACCAAAGTTATTGATTCTTTGAGGGAAAACTTGATTTCAAAATGCAAAAGGAAAGCCCAGACAATGTATTCTCTTATTCCCATTCTTCAATTATCTGGGAAATGTTCTGTGGCTCTACACAGGTTTGTCAGTCTGTACTGCTGGAAAAACCTCAGAAGTCAGTAATTAAGTTCTTAAGAAATTCTGTCTCAGCCCCATACCAACTACTTTTCACTCTAAAGATAATTAGTTTACACTTAGCCTGTACTAATCTTTTTGCAGTTTTATCTATACACCTGAAACTTCCTACTTTTTTTCTGCCTATGCAAGCTACAAAATGAAAATATTTTCAGGAGGAATTCAGACTGACATTAGTCTTTTTCAAGAACCAATAGCAAGAAACAAAAACCCCTACCTTCTTACCCAAATATATGTAAAAGTCAAATTATTAAGTAATGGAATTTTTGTAATTTTTATAGGGAGACAGTACATATAAAGGCCTTTAACCTTTAAGGCCTACAAAGGGAAAACCACAATGGCAATAGAATCTAATAGGTCACATTATTTTGGTAGAACAGAAGAATAGTACCACTGTTTGTCTTGTGGTTCTGGTCCCTCTTTCAGTTCTGCATAATCTTCAATTCCTGTTTAGATTGTTTTCAGCTATTGACTTTCAGCATTGAGGTGGCTGAATTCCAGAATTAAACTCCGGAGACTTCCCAGTAGAATGCATTGTGCATAGACATGTATTACTTCTCATTACTATCACTTTATCCCATATACACAGTAATAACAGTTAATATTTATGTTGGGGTGGTGCCTGGAGGAATCAGTCAGATGAAGGCAACAGTAAAATAATATAGATAGAAAGTACATCGCTGTTACTCAAAGTGCAGCTCAAATAACATTCAGAAGTCTGTTGTTTTCATTATATCTTTATGCATTTTGTGATCCTAAATAAACCCAGAATTAACATGTATTTTGCTATTTATAACGTAAAGTACTACAATGGATAGAGGATAGATGAAATTACCTTTTCTGTCAAGCTTAAAAGTTTACTCATAGTTGTCAAAAGGCAACACACTTTGGAATTGAATTGTGCCCAGGAGAAAAATGTGTGATTTCTTTAATTTCTGCTCCAGAAAAAAGATCAAAGAATAAGCCCCATTTCTTAATTTAGACCTAAAACTTCACCTACAACTTCACTACCTCTCTATTTTAAATAAATTTAATCTAATGGAGGAAGATAGATGTCAGAAGCCTTCTTTTCTGTAATCTAAATTATGTTGTAATTACAACAGTGTTACTATGATATTTGAAAAAAATTTTAAATCATTAAGTCCTGCACAAGGATGCATCCAATTTACAAGTGAAAATATTAATAAAACAAATTGCTGACTGGAAATTAAAAATAAAATAGATAAATAATGACAACTAAAATTCTGTTTGTAACTTTCCTAGAACCGATGATTAACAAGTCACTTTTTCTCTCTGGCACTACTATTGTCATTGGCTTTAATATGCTTCTCATTGGTATGTGCTTCAAGTCAGGACAGTGCATTTACAGAGGTCTACTCTCTTTCTATTTGATCCAGCAGCAGTTGTCATCATAATTCTACTCTTATTTACATATTGCCTATACATTTTTAAAAACTAATTTCTTAAGTCAGTCTTAAACAATTTCTTCTTTCTGGCCTTTTACACACCATGCTTTTTCCATGTATCAATAGAGAACATTGATGTTAAACATTTCACTTACTCTGGTTACCTCACTAAATTTAATATATCTGTGGGCTGCCACATTATGTTGTATTAGGCTAAAAGTTTTCTTTTTTTTCATGAAGGACTTTCATAATACAACGTCTCTCTTCATCTACCCACTGCAGATGCCCAGGATTGTTACTGCGTTTCTACAATTCTTTCCCAAGAATGTTTTTCCCTTGATACAAATTTAAGAAATTGGCCATGTGACATAGACAGTCTGATTAGAAGCTGAAAATAAATTGTCTAAAGAAATTATTTCCTTCGTTAATAATGGAAGAAACTTAAACTGAATACAATTATTTCCCTTTTCCTCATCTTTTTTTGACAGTCATCTTCAGCTGGATATCTTTCTTGGGTATATAAAGTACTCTAACTACCAGCAAACAGCTATAAGAAAAGTCAAGGCCTATAAATATAATCATAACTTCAGTTCACTTAAAAAATAACTATTATTTAGCAGTGAAGATAGCTATTTTTACAGTTCTAGAACTTTATTTTGGTCTATATTATTCCAGTGTGTCAATGCTCAAGCACGTCAGTGACTGAACTTCCCATTCCTCTCTTCTGTTTTCTTGTTAAAAAACTAAACTAAAAAAATACAAATTTGAAATCCAGGCTGACAAATTTTATCCGTTCTATAGCTTATAGTTAGACTGAGACTATCAAGACAGACAGGTCTATCTGTATTAAGGTAAAAATAAGTCCCTCCCAAACTGACTGAGATATCAAGCATGAGCACTTACATGTAAGAGAAGCTTGCCCATTTCTGCCCCGTACATAAGTGAAGGATTCATTTCTTTGACTAGATACATTAATCCCATTTCTTTCAAAAAAATATTCCCATTTTTAGGGAAAAGGATAGGGGAAACAAAACCTTTATAATATTAAAATATACACACTGTACATGGATATATAAAACTGACTGGAGTTTTTGTGTATAATGTTTGTGTAACAATCAGTAATTTTTTTTCCTAGAATTATCAAGCCTATTGTGTCTGTAATAAGCTTCTCCTCTAAACCTAACTACTTGCACTAGCAGTGAAGGAGAGACACCAAATGATTCACACAGCAGAATTTTCCAGGAGCGTTCAAAAATAATAACAAAGAATAAAATAAATAATATTTTGTGAAATTCTCATTGGGATACAGATGCATTTCAATGCTAAATATAATTTTTTAAAATTTAGCTGACTGAAACCTGATGAACACGAATTTCTGTTTTGATTTGGTTCCTAATGAACTTGAACTGAAAGAAATGGAGTTTTGAATAGCAGTGATAAAAAATTGATTTCTGGCACATGGGCAAAATTGTTTCTTTTCATGGGTGACATAATTAGACTCAACACCCAAAGCCAAGGAGAATACATTTCAATACATTATCTGTACTGCTTCGGTCATGAAGTCAATCATAAACATTAACTGAAAATATTCCTTGGGAAAATCAAAGGAAGTACCACTGAAATGACAGAGTAGCAGAAGAAAGCTTGGAGTCTTTCCATATTAGTTTCTGATTATGTGGAACAATGTCAAGAACTCAACAGAGCACTTGCCCAACTAGTACTTCTGGCCAATTTTCTTCTCTCAAAAATATTTAAAAGTAACTGAAAAAATTAATATTTAAGGAAATTCTGCACTTCATAGGATCTAATCTCTTATTCACGGTAGAGTTTAAAGAGCTTGTAGAGAATATCAGAGATGACAGAAAATTCCATATGGTCATTACTAATAGAGTGTTATATGGTGGTGCAACACATCGAACTGTGAGAAAAGAACAGCAGACGTATAAGTTACATCAGAAATGGTTTAGGGATGAAGGCCTGCCACTGGTAGCTGTGCAGAAAATGGTACTGGCACCATACTGTTTCCTTCTAGCTGTAGAAGCTGGAATTTAAATATGCACAGACTCTGTCTTTTTGTTTAACCATCATGTTAATTCCATTTCAACAGCTACCACCAGCTGTAAGGTATGACTTACAGCTGGTTGGTCTCTCATCAGAATTAATTTTGCACAAAGATCACTGTTGTTTACTTGTACTTTCTGGCAGTGAGAGGAGATGATTTGGGATCTCAAAGGATATAATTAAGATTCACTACTGGTGGCATGCACCACCTTTGTATGAACTGTTACCAGATATGAAGGAGAGAATTTTCAGAAGTCATGAAGGTGACATAATCAATCATCCATCGATGCTGTTCCTGCTAATTAGATGGTATAGACAAAATGGAATCTGATCAGTGTAGAGAAGCTCTGAACTTCCATCTGTCACTTCATTCCAGGCTGTTGGGATATCTTATTCAAAAGAAACATAGACTCTGGAAGGAATCTTGCCCACTAAATACATTTATTTTTTTAATGAAAATGTCTCCAATCACCTAAGAAGCCTGATGCTAATGATTCATGACTGACTACTGTTCTACCTGCTATCAAGAAAAGTATTGGGTAGCCTCCACAGCCATTACAGAAATCCACAAAGATCAATCCTGTGTTTTTAATCATGTAAATGAACATGGCTGTTTGTAATGTTTTTAGACAGGTAGAATGCAGCTGGAAATAAAACTACCTAGGTCTGCTCACCCTTCACATCACCATCTTCCGGAAGAGGTTGCGAATCATTAGGGGGATTCTTCAGAAGATCCACACTTTCAGGCATGAGATTTATTACCCAGTAGGAGTCTTCTACATGCAAAGAATTCTTTCAACTACCCTCCCTCCCAAGGACATGTGATGAAGTAATAACCATTTTAACCTGCTAAAAGCATTTCAAAGGAATGAAAGAGAAAAGATGTGTCAATGGGAAATGGCTGAAGTAATGTCCCTGCAGCTTTTAGAAGGGTAATATTTGACAGATGCCTGTACCAAAAAAAGAAGCAATGTTTGTGTCATTTTTTGGATAACCTGTGTCATCCAGGGAGATTTCAACAAAGCTGGTCTCTTCCATTCAAAACATGTTAATTCATCCTTACCATGCAGTGTGTTTAAGCAACTTACTCCTACAGTTTGTTTCTTTGTGAATACCTTTATTACATTATAAAGTAAAAAAAAGAATTTTAGCTTCATATGTCAGAAGTTTCCAGGAAAAGCTTGAAATATCAATAGTGTAAAAGCACTAGGAATTTGCTTTAAAAGGTGTACTACTTTAGTGCCTGTCATGATTTAAGAACAGTACTCCTCAATTTAGTGTTCCTAGTGAAACTTCAAACCACACAGAAGCTCACTCACTACCCACCTCCCTCTCCCCTTCTCTCTTGCCTTTACCTTTCTCCTCAAGAATTGGAGGCATGAAAGGTAAAGGTCATAGGTTGAGATAAGAACAATTGACTGGAAATAGTGATAGGATAAGAAAGAAACAGCAGCAATATTAATGACAGAGGGTACAAGACCATACACACTTGCTCATCCTGGAAACCCCCAACAACAGACTACTTGACCCCTACTCCCTCTGCCACGCTTTCCTCACTGCTCCCTCCAGCTCAGAACTGGTATTACCCAACCACTCCCGCCAGCTTGGAACTGGTGCCACTCTTACTCACCAGCAGGAACCTCCTCTCCACAGAAGAGACTCTCTTCCTGCCACCCCTGGCAGTGACATGAGGTGCTAAAGAGTAACTACGGGTCCTGGGCATGCCCCCTCCTGGCTACTGCAAAAATTAACCCTGCCCTGGACAGAGCCAGGACAGTGACTCTCGGTAGAGAAAAAACATCGGTATGATTTGCTCATCTGAGAGGCCTACTCACTATTACACCAAGTAACTTATCTTTGAGCATGATAGGAGATATCATTTGCTAACTCTGTTAAACCTAGGCATCTAAAATAACTTTAGCTGGAAACTGAGTTTCCAAGAGGGCCTGGAATGGTCACTGGAACCACAGAAGTTCAAGCTTTAGCAATCAACCGCACAGATAATTTCTTCTGAGTCTTCTGAGAGTGCATTGCTGCATAGTTTTTCAAAAGACACTGAGAACTGAGTTCTTTGAAACAGATTTTTGTGTGATCACTGTTTATTCTTCCTCCATTAAAGTCATTACTTGTTGACACACACGGGGACAAATCCATAACAGAAACTGACTCAAATGGACAGTGAAATAAATGACTAAGTAAAAATTTGGTATTCAGCATTTCAGTTTCAAGAATAAATAAACAATCTCTTTTATGTCTAAAACAGTATACAAATTCATGACCAATAAAATTTTTACATGTTAAAAGATAACAGAATGCTATTTATAATTCTTCTTATGTTTAAATATATCATTTTTTTTCCAAGTAAACATTTCATAATCTTTAATGCATACACTACAGAACATGTCATAGCTGGACTAACATAATGGAGTGTTATAAGCAGTTAAATTAATCAGTCATGTACTGAGGAAGAAGTACATCAAAGGCTAACACACTTTCTGATATTCCAGCATGCATTACTGTGTTACTTTAAGGTGCTCTGGCACATGGAAGGACAAAATCTGCACTAACAATCTTTACTTGTAACATACCTGTCTCTGGGCATGGGGTGACTGACAGCTACATCACTAGAGTTTCTGGTTCAGGCTCAAAGTTGATATAAATGATAAAGAAATTGATTCACCAGGGAGTTTTTCTAAATGGTTGAATGACAACAGAAGTTATTCTAGCTTTCATGATTAAATGAGGAGAGGGCTGGTGTGAAAGGATAAGAAACTAGCACACATAAGTAAAGCTGGGAACTCTAACTTATGTGTCTTGATCTTTATTTTATTACACACATATCCTTCTGGATTCTTGACATCCAAACTATGCTTGTTACCATTCACTCCTATTGATTTATTGATGAGCTAATTACAGCAGCACTTTCATTTTCTCTCTATATGGCCAGAGATGCATAACCTTCTTTGTCGTGTACAAAACCCATGTCTGATCCTCAATATTTTTTCATTGAAACAGTAACAACAGTCTAGATTCTTACTGATGAGTTTGTTTTCAGTATGGTTGTGAGGTAATTTGAGCCACGTATGTGCAGGTTTGGGATCATGCACAATAGCATGTTCACATCCGAGTTGACTTGAAGTAATCAGTGACTGGATAAATAGATGTTGGATAAAGGAAGAACCATATAGACCTTACAGAACTGAACATTTCTAGAAATTGTGATCCGCCACATATATAGTGCATTTTAAACATGTTCGTCTCTGCATTTCTAATTCCTATATTTTCCTAGTGCTAATATATGCTATGGCAGACTTGTATAATGCAAAGATCAAAAAAAATTACAAATGCTGAAGAGTCTATAAGCTATTTAATCACAGCTCAGTTGTTCATCTGTAAGGCATCACTGCTGAGCAGGGTGATGAAGGAAGGATTCATGTGTTAAGACATATTATTGGGAATCTGAAGATCTGGCTTCTCTTCCTATTACTTCAGAAGATTTTATACTCAATCTTCAGCATATCGTTTTGGGGTTGAATCAAAGCCAAAGATAATGACAATCTTTATTTCTTAGCGTTAGAAGTTTTGGTGTAATGGAGATGGGTAATGGTGATGAAATTGTACCAAGGAGCTGTTTTGCATTTTTTGTGATGTGCTTTCATAACTCCAGATGTCAGAAAGTATAGATGTGATGTATTTGTTACTTGTGCCTTGTTTCCCATTTTATCATCTGCTAAAGGACATAATACAGTTTAAGATAGGTTTGAAGGAATACAGTGAAAATACATGTATAAAAAATACTAATGCCAGTTCTCAGCATATTTCTGATAACTGAACCATTTTTTAGACACACAAGAGTATTTACCATTCCAATATTTTCACTTTATGCAAGAAGTTTGACAAAGAAAAATACTGATATTTTCTTTCATTTCCAGTTTTTGGTAGAAATACCATGGTGTGATATACTGCATAAATACTGAATATCAAATAGATACCTGACAGCTATTAACTCTGTGTTTCCTTTCATCCTCTATCTTTCCACATGCATAGGAAATAATACGATGATCACTCATGGAGCAGAACAAAGTGGATAATGTCCATAATCTTTCCAGTCTTTACATTTTGAAACTATTTCAGCTTAAGAAAATATAAAGTGGCTTCAAGAGTCTGATACATGTTACTCCAAAACTATTTTCAATTCTCTAGAACAGGAAATGCAGAATCCTCTACTTCTACATTGCTCCTAAAAGAATTGATGGATAAAAAAATTTGCAAATAGAAACATTACCGTTGACCCTCTCATAAAGTCTCATACACAGTTGCATTTGTAAAACAAAAGAAAGAAAACTGTATAAAAAGGATGAATTCATAACTTCTAAAATTTAAAAAAAAAATTCAAAACAAATAATGGAACATGTATTCAAATTAAGATGAAATATATTGGTTTAGCATGTCATCAAAGACAAATTCTCTCCTGAAAAATTACTTTAAAGCAAAAATGCATTCTGTGGTAATAACGGCTGAAGACACCGTTCATGTACATTTAAAGTATGGCATTTTCAAAACATCTTTTTTGCAGTTAGCAAAATATTTACTTTAGTGAGGACAATCAACAGTAGGCCAAGATTAAATGCTTCAAAAGTTACATTCTTATTATCGGTCTCCATTTTACCTTTAAATAAATTTTTGAGAATCTAGTTTTCCATCCAGATAAATTAGACTGAGGTAATTACAGTTTTCCAATCTGCTCTGAGAAACCAACAACTGAAAAATACGCTTATAAATATATGAAATGAATATTGTGAAAGGTATGCATGGATACTTTTGCCTTGCTGCATAAAACTGTCTTGCACATGGATTTTTCTCGCATATAACTGCAGTGTAAAAGATGACATTATGAGAAACCTTCTGACAAATTGATTAATAATCTTGAGCTGCTGAAGTTCAGCTGAGTGAGCAATTAAACATTCCAAACAGCAATGAACCTTCAGAGATAATTTATGATAATTTTATGCACAAGAGCTCAGTGGCTTTTTAATTTGATAGAATGTTAGTAGCATAGATTTCTAACAAGGGAGTTTCAGTGCTCCATATATCACTGAGATTACTTAAACATTTCAAATGTGGTTGATGAATGAAGTTTCCTGAGATGTGAGAAGATACAGAAAGTGTCAGAAGGTTGAGATTATTCATCATATCAATTATTGAAAGTGGATGCATTGACATCATACTCCCAGCTCATATTTTATGGCCATTATAAAGACAGAACAGAAATAACAGACTTGGTGAGCTGCAGAACTGCCAGGATATCCAGCTTCTTCCCTTTTTTACTCCAGCATTTTGCTGTCACCACATAATATTAGCATTTCCAGGTGTTTTTTCCAAAGTCATTCATAATATGTAGCAAGAAAACAAGATCCTTTGAATATAATCAGCTAAGACCTGGAACATGGCACATGGTGTGATTCTTGGGGTTTTTCTGTGCAGGACCAGGAACTGGCTTCAATGATCCTTGTGGATCCCTTCCCACATCCTTCCAACTCAGGACATTCTATGAAAAATATCCCACACAGATCAAGAGAGAAAAAGGAGGTCAGATAACCTGAGGCTACAATTAGTTTGCCAGAATACAAATACTGTGTCATTTTCTGCTAAGGGAGAGCAGCCTGCCCTTCGTCTTCCACATATTTTTTTGTCTTTTTGTTGCTTTAAAAAAAGCTACATTCAAACAGTCAAATATTTTTAATTCCTAGAATATTTCCCATTCATGCTTTTATTTCTTGTTTTGGCAAGTAAAATATAATGTTTTAATCTTGTGTTTCTGACATACTTATGACAGTTGGAAACACAGTAATCTAAACTAAAGTAAATAATGTAAAGGGGCTCTTTTTATTGTATGAACAAAGATAAAGTCTCTGCTTTGAGCAGAACACTGAAGCACTCAGATACCACATGTTTAAGAGAACAGACAGTTGGTGAGTTATTTGTTTTTAACACTACTATAATGATCCTGACAATAAATCATCATTTCACATATCCAAACAGTTATCCTTTCATTTACGCAAAGAAAAGAATGCTGGAAAATAAAAGCTGAAACAGGCAGAAAAGCGTTTCTAGAAGGACAGCAGCCTGTTACTTAAACTCCTTCACATGAAAGGTAATTTGTATAAAGCACCATTAGTCAACACACCCCCCAAAGCTCAGGAACTATGCAGACATTTTGGAGAGTGATAGGTGGGAGAGTGGGAGTGTTTGGACAGACCTTGTAGCTTCAAATCCAACTTCAGACCAGAGCCATTAGTCTTAGGCTAATGAAAAGAGTTCTCTGACACTTTGTATATCTTCAACATTATTGTTTCAAGGGCTGAATCCACTACAGCTCAAAATGCAGTATTAAAACCTATCAACATAATTGAAAATCTCCCACCCTTGATGAAGTCAACATTAGGAGAAGAATCACAGAAATCAATAAAGAAATGAAGTTCCATAGATGTGATGATAACTTTCTGAAACTCTCATTAGACATTACTGAACAAATGCAACAAAGCTGGCACGTAGCTGCTATGTCCACCTAAAGACAAGTAGGACTGAATTTGTGGCATTGAAGTTAACTTCCTTGGAAAGTTTCTTTCAGCTGAGTCAAGAGTTAGTTCCACTCACATCTAAACAAAGAGAATTATTTTCCCAAAAGGATATCAAAATAAGTCCAAACACTGATCACGAGGAAAATAAAGGACTCCAAACTGTGTGAGCAAAAACAAATTGTTATAAAAACACAAAGCTTAGAAAATTTGACCCAATGAAAAGGTTAAAAAGTGGATTTTTCTCACCTACAGTATGGATTGAAACAGTTCTCAAAAACAAAAAGCTGGTATAAATAGAATGATATTGTAACCTCTAGTACACTGCTACAAAAAAATGAAATATTAAAAAGAAAACAAAAACATTCTAACTATCATGTGAACTTACTCTTGCGACAAGGTATCTGGAAGCAAGCTGCTGATAAATTTCCATTATTAGAGTCTTTTATCAAAAAGTTGCTCACACAACTTTCATAAATTGCAAGAATATAGAATCACAGGATATTCTGAGTTGGAAGGCACCCACAAGGATCATCAAAGTCCAACTCCCAGCCTGAACAGGACAGTCCCAAGGATCACACCATGTACCAGAGAGCATTGTGCAAATGCTTCTTGAACTCTGTAAGGCTGGTGCTGTGATCACTTCCCTGGGGAGCCTCTTAATATCTTCGACCCTCGTTAAGAATTGGGTATTGATCTAGGTAAATTTTTATGACCCGTGTCTCAATTTAATGGTATACGTTGTTAATCATTCTGGTGGCTTGCACAATCTTGTAACCTCAGCTCTTCTGGATTATTAAAATGGCAGTTGCCTGATTCTTTGGGAGCTTCCACAGAGAGTAGACAGACTGGTAGGTAGGAAGAAAGCAAAAACTAACCTACATATCTTCTCTTCTAGGAATCTATAGTTCTTCTAACTTTATTCTGAAACAGTCTGTGATTATCATTTTTTCTTACTCAAAAGGGTCAAATTTGGTAAGAAGACTGGGCACTGATGTAAAATACGCCCATCTACAAAGCTCATGTCCTCTTCGGTCCCACGCTCACAAATCTCCATGACAATGCCTTTGGAAATGCAAAACAGCCAAAATTGCAGTAACTCCAGAATCTGTAGAGGACTCGGGCATCTCATTTTAATGCACTCAAATAATAGTACCTGGAAAAGAGAAATGGTTCACCTGCCAGCATCCTGACACAGGTACACTTCCTAAGACAAAATTTTCAGTGAAGTTCCACCAGTTGTTTAGTCTTGGTGAAATTTCTCTCAGTTACCCAGAAAAATCTTCAAAATTGATATCTCTTCCAAATGTTACCAAACAATGGGTATCTCTAAGACTTTCTGAATGTCAGATTAAGGGAGGATATTGTTTCTTTGCCCCTCTTTTTTTTTTTTTTTTTTTTTTTATTAAAAAAAAAGGTGTGTG
>VZTI01004803.1:3052003-3085457 GCA_013397865.1 Struthidea cinerea
AGCTAAAACAACGTGTATGGAGAAAAAAGACTTAAAATCCTTTATCTTCAATTAATTGCAACATAATTATTAAGAAAATGATAGGAAGAGTGCAATTCAGAACATGCTGACATTAGGAGAATAAACAAAATTAGAAGAAATTAGGAGAATAAATAAAATCTCTGGAGAAATGTTAGACCTGCTTTCAGTGTGTTGGTACAGCCCTACTCATAGAGACTCTTTCCATGTTTTCATAATGTGCTAATCAATGCTCAAAAGTAGAACTATTTGTTTTTATTCTTGAAGAGAGATATGCAAAGCAATTCTGAAGTCCTATTTTACTAATATAAGGTAATGAAAACGAAATATTAATAATATAGTAAACTCTGCCATAGATATGAAAAGCAGCGCGTACCTAAAACTTGTACCTATAGTACTCTTTTAACAGTAACATTATTGCATGTAGCTTTTGGCAGCTGCATTTGTTATTTTTCAGGCAAAGCTGGCAACAACTCAAAGGCATGGAAACATTGGGCAAATTCCAGCAGCCCTTTCTTAGGCAAGATGTCTATTTAAATGAAAGATTTAACCTACCTTTTAATAGGATAAAAATTAATTATGAATAGAGTATCTTAAACGCACTGCAAAATAGGATGGTCTTCTTGCTTGCACTATTTAATGTTTTGATTTCCCATTCATTGTTGAGGCTGTAACAAGCATCAGTTATTACATGGTGGCTCAGTTCCAACATAAATCATTTAACCTCCTCCTCTTTATTGATTTATATTAGCATTTATAGATGGCACTCATTGTCTTTATAGCGCCTGAGTTCTCACATTAATTAAGTTCAAATTAAAATAAACAATGAAATGTTGAAATATCATGCAAGTTTTCTTGCCTAATGCCTACATTCAGTTTAGACCTCATATCATTGTCATTCTAGAAATTCTAACTAGACAAACCGAATTAAACCAAACAAATAAACACAGCAAAAAAAGAGCAGTGAAGGCATGTATTCAGTCTTGAAATTACTATTGAATGGGTTTATCAATTAATGTCAATATTGTATCAGATGTCAGTCTATTTTTTGCAGTAGTATTATATGTCATCCTATATATCTCAGTGGTGTCTTATGAAAATATTTTAATCATAACTGGAGAACATTACTTTGTATTTTCCCATCTCCAAGAACTCCAATGTTCTTGGATGCACAGTAAGTTCCTCTTTTTTTCCCTCTTAGAAGACAAATTTATACCTTACTTATAGTATAGTCATGTATAGTCATGTAATTCTCAATCAATTCTGTTGATTTAATCCCATAACAATATCTTTAAGGGTAAATAGTAACCATTCTGAACAGTAGCATAGGACTGCCATGAGAACTTTTTTCCAAGCCAAGAATGGCAATCTTCAATCTTTCATAACAACTATCAATAAATAAATGTCATAAATATTATAAAAAGACTAGAACATTACCAAAGTATTAAAAATATTATTATAAAAATGGTCCGCAAGACCATTTTTCTAACTCACATAGAACATTTAAAATTTAATTCAAATTGGAAGCTCTCACATCACTGAAGCCTTTCAATGAACAATTTCTATTAATTTAAACTGAAAACCTCACCTGGATGTATTCTGACAATTTTAAGAGATGTGGGAAGCAGCCACTAACTGTGTAGCCTTATAACACTTGTTCAAAAAAATATTGTGGGGGCCGATCGGCCTGTGGCACACGGGACACAGAGAGCTCTTGGTAAGATGGTCTGGTGCCAGAGACTTAGCAGTCATGGGGAGAGAAAGAGGCTTCTCCCAGGACGCTTGTTCTGTTATGTTCATCCATCCCAGTTCGAATTCCCCGGTCGGCTGTCAGCCTCTACCCCTTGTCACTCCCCCAGAGCTTCCCCATTGGGCCCGTTCCCTAGTCCCGCCTTTTCCCCGGCCCCGGATAAAAGCTCTGAGCTCGGCATTGTTCTCACCTTTGCCTCTGGAACGTTTCACAGTGTGGAAGCAGTAAATGCTCTTGTGGAATGCCACGCAAAGACTCTTCCTGCCTCTTTTGTCACCGACATTATACTGAAGCTAGCTGTGAGTCTGTGCATGCACACGTGTGAGCCCACAGAGCCGGACAGAGACAGTAATAAATATATCTGACTTTCTGGCCATAAATCTATCCCCTGTCATAAATCTGGGCAGAGATTTCTGCCAAGAGACATGCTGAAGCCATCGCTGGAAATAGTAGGTAGGAGAGAGTTCCCATATAAGCCACAGTGCTGCTGTGGCTTGGCCAGCTCTTTGCAATGACACTCTTTTCATGGATCTCATATCTTTTGCTCCTCCTATAGCCTAACGCTAAGTGTGGGTGGACACTTCTGTAGTGGGACATGCAAAAGGCCCTTGTGAAAAAGATGCAACTGGGAGAACTCTCACAGAAGCCCCCACTTTACTTCCTCGATCTTTTCACCCTTCCTATGGGTCTCAAATGTCTCTCAGGAAACAATAAAAGCAGTTGCTGCTTAGCAGGGAAAAGAGAATTTGGAAGCCAAGCATGACAGCATAGCAGGCAGAAGCCATGGCCTCACCAACAAAAGGGCTTAGTCCTGTCAGAAAGTCAGGAAGTCATCCCATGTGTCAGGGTCACAGTCCAGATCAAGAGGGCACAATCACAGGCACTGGCATGGCTGCAGAGTAGCTCAATGCAGTCCTGGATTGAGCCAAATGTGAGAGATTGAGCCGAGTGTGAGAGCCTCTACTTAATGTAGCTGCCAGTGAGGGAGGTGGAAACCCCTCCTGCAGCTTCTTCCAGCTCTTCCTCGAATAACTGCAAGGCCAGTTGAGGCTTCTCGAACAGGTCCCACGTGTCAGAGATACCCTCCCAAGAGGAAGGAGGATAGTTCTCCAAACTGATCCTAAGCCTTGAAGGAAAATTCTGCCACAGGATATACTGAAGCCCCAGGGGAAAGTCTGAGTTGGAAAGGTATCTCATAGCAGCCCTTTCTAAGGTCACCGGCTTTCTCCCTCTCCCTAACCTAAACATAGTCTTAACTAACCTGGTCTCAGAGGTTTTAGTAAGCTTTTCATTAAGTATTCCTGCTAGTCCTTGAAAAGTAACTATACTTTTTAAAAACCCAACTAAATAGAAGACTACGCATTTCCTTACCTACATTATCTTTTATTATTGTTTTAAATGAAGCATAATCTATGTATATGGTTTCTGTGTGTCATGTGTGATCTTTATTTTCTTCTAGGTTATGGTGTACTTCTATCATTGTTTTTCCATCAAAGTGATCTGTAGAGTGTTATTTATGAGATCTCAGTTTTCAGAATAACACAAATTTCCTGCTGTGATTCAGCAGTTCTTGTAAAGACTGTAATATTGATCTTTCTGCACAATTATGAGGTAGTTAGGGTAAAATAGTTGTATAATTTATTTCTAATTTGGATTGTGAAACCTCTGTTTAAATTTCTTTTATGTTTACGTGCTTGTCTTTATCATGATGCTTCTTTAATCAGTTATTCTAATTATCTTACTTATCATTGTAAATAATTTCCAACCAGTAAGTTATTCTGACTTTACTCCAGGAAGAAAGGACATATTAAATCTCATTGAAAGGAATGGAAGTTAAACCAAAAATCCAGCAATAGGACCAATTAGAAATTCTCATTTTACTTTGCCACTTTTTTTGCAACGCTGCAAAATCATTCTCTTGGACATTTTGTTAATCCACGTGAATGAATTGAATTGTGGTGTCTAATTGCTGTTGGTTTACTAAGTGACAAGGCATTGTGTCAGTGACAAATATTCTGATAGAATAAAACTGTTAACACATTATACAAATACTTCTCTGAATTTTATATTTACTTTCAGCAAACATTAATGCCAGTGAAGCTTGATTGCCTCAGTATCTGCAGAAATGAAAACAAAGGAACTGTGAAGATTTCTGAATCCAGCTCATTTTAAATCTAGCATGATGAAAGTAGAGACAGCTTTTTGTACTACTGATCAACTCTAAATATTATGATTTTTTTTCTCCATGAGAACTGACACACGGTTACAGATTTACAGCCTCAAGAAATATAGCTTCTATTTTGAAATCCTGGTTAAACACTTTAAACACCTGAATACTCTAACTCAGACTGATAATTGAACAGATTTCACTTTGTTCTCAGGACTATCCTGAGTAATGTTGCGCACGCACAAGCGCTTGCAAGACCGAACTTTGTATTTGTGGTTCTGAAACAGTTCAATACCAAGTTTTACCTTTTCTGAAAGGAAAATTTAGTGAAGATTATTAATTTTCAATCAAAATATTAAGAAGATTGTTTTGTTTTCTGTTTGAACAAATTGATGTATTTTATAATACATCTATTTTGGTCTTCCGTAAAGCTTTTGACACAGTCCCCCACAACATCCTTCTCACTAAATTGGAGAGACATGGATTCATTGGGTGGACTGTTAGATGGATAAGGAATTGGTTGGATGGTCACGTCCAGAGGGTAGCAGTCAATGGCTCAGAGTCCTGATGGACATCAGTGACAAGTGGTGACCCTCAGAGGTCTGTTATGGACCACTGTTATTTAATTTCTTCATTAATGAGATAGATGAAACAATCAAGCGCAACCTCGGGAGGTTTGTAGATGAAACTAAGTTGAGTGGTGTGGTTGACACACCTGAAAGACAAGATCCATCCGGAGGGACCGGGACAAGCTCAAGGAGTGGGCTCACGGCAATTTCATGAGGTTTAACAAGACCAAGTGCTGGTGCTGCACCTGGTTTGAGACAACTCCCAGTATCAGCACAGGCTGGGGATGAACAGATGGAGAGCAGCCCTGCCCAGAAGGACTTGGGGGTGCTGGTGGGTGAGAGGCTGGACATGACCCAGCCATGGGCACTCCCAGCCCAGAAAGCCAAGTGTGTCCTGGGCTGCATCCAAAGCAGCGTGGGCAGCAGGGCGAGGGAGGGGATTCTGCCCCTCTGCTCTGCTCTGGTGAGACCCCACCTGCAGTGCTGCATCCAGCTCTGGGGTCCCAGCACAGGAAGGACATTGGTCTCTTGGAGCAAGACCAGAAGAGGGTCACCAAGATGATCAGAGGGATGGAGAACCTCTCCTACAAGGAAAGGCTGAGAAAATTGGGTTTGTTCAGCCTGAAAAAGAGAAGGCTTGGGGGTGGCCCACTTGCAGCCTTCCAGCAGCTGAAGGGACCTTGCATGAAAGATGGGAGAGGGACTTTTTACAAGGGCATGTAGTGATAGGACAAGGGGGAATGGCTTCAAACTGAAAGAGAGTAGTTTATATTAGATCTTAGGAAGAAATTCTTTACTGTGAGTGTGGTGAGGTACTGGAGCAGGTTGCCCAGAGAAGTGGTGGATGCCCTGTCCCTGGCAGTGTTCCTGGCTAGGCTGGAAGGAGTTCTGAGAAACCTGGTTTAGTGAAGGGTGTCCCTGTCCACAGCAGGAGAGTTGGTATTAAGGTTCCTTTAAACCCAGGCTATTCTATGCTTCTATGATAACATACATATAATTAATTTTATTTTTTTTAATATAGAATTCAAACAGAAATACAGAAAAATATAGACTATACAGACCATATTGAGCACGCTATGACAAAAATCCTCAAAGTGCTCTTTTGAAAGTCTAGGTGAGTACATGAAAAGAAAGCATATTATTTTGCATGACATATTCCTGATGTGAAGGAGAAGAAAAAAACGTGGATATCAGTGACAAAACTTCTCTTAAGCTCACTTGTTTCGGGATCATGTCCTAAACAGCAACATTTTAATTAAAAGGGTGAGAGTTCTTTGCTTCATTTGGATGCCTGACAGAGCAATCAAGAAGAAAAAAAAAAGGCAGCCAGAAAAAAAAACCCTGAGGTATTTCTTTGTAAGGGAACAGGAGTGATTTCACAATGGATCTTATATAGGATGAAGTGAGAAATTGTACAATGGACTTATTGAAAAGAAAAAGAAAAATTTAAAGAGACATTAAGGACATTTTCCTTCAGGCCCTGTTGTAAGAATCTGAGACGTGGACTGATGTTCACAGTTCACAAAGGTGAAAAGTATTTAATTACCGCATACATATCCAATCCTCACTTGCAGAGAAGACAGTGATACCAGTACTATGCACACAGAGAAAACTGTATCTGTTCATAATACACTAGGTATTTTTCATAGTGTGTTTCTACTGCTTGTGTTCAGTTGACATCTTGGTGTGAGGTGCACCAGCTGGGAGTCAGACCCCCAAAGGTACCTGTTTGAAGACCTACATAGAGTGATCACCTTGGCAACAGATGCACATGAAAGTTCTCAGAAGAGATTTTTTCTCACATATTCTTTTTTTTTTTGCTCAGTGTTCGTATCTATATGTATGTTCAGGCTACAAACTTTATCTATCAAACTACAGCTGCAAAGTTTCAACTGTGACTTTTTTTATTCTTTTCTGCTTTCCAGCAGCTTATGATTCATCATTTGCTGATGAATGGAGAGACTGCTATCTGGCAGAGCATGCTGCTCCACCAGAAATACATAAACCTCTGCTGAAACTTTACAGATCATTTACATGACCCTGTGAAGAAGGAAAAAGATTTCTGTTAGTAGTGAAGACATGCCTATACACAACTGCACACGGACAACTGCTTAAATCAGAAGCCCCAGACTGAAGGTTCCCAAACAGTTTGACTTAACATGTATGTACACACATGCTTAATATACATAGCCATGCTAAAAATTAATTATTAATTAGAATCAAAGTACTTTATAATCATTAAGTAGTAGCAACCCTGTTTCACAGGCATAGAGAATGACCCTAAAAATATAATATAAATCATGCTACTTACAATCTCCTCATTTTGGAATCAGTCTCATTTGGAAGAAATTTTGCATCTTATAAATTGCTGTCTTATTACAACAAAAATTTATTATTCATCTGCAAATATCATATAAGCCGTCTGTTTAAGTAGTGGATTGTGTACCTTATCATGTATAAATATTAATATAATCAGAAATTATTAGATAGAAGAAAATATGTGTCATGAAAAGTCCAATAAGGCACAAGTTTGGAAGGTCACTTTTTTCATTTAACCTCTTTATAGTCATCTTCCAAATTAGTTCATGTTAGATTGGTTGGACATGATTATGCTCTTTATCCCATTTTACAAAAATCTATTTCCTTTTCACAGGTATAATAATTGGTCTAGGAGCAAATCAAAAGGCCATTGCATTTTTTTGGTGATCTTACCACTGTCCTCAGTGAATGAAGAATCACTTTACACAATACCTATTTCTTCTGTTTCCTCCCCCAACAGAAATAATGCCTTGAGACATTACTGGACTTTCAGTTTTGGAGGAGTCTTGCATTCGTATTTCAGAACCACAATCAGCAGCCTTTTTGTGTGCCTTCACCTCTTGGTTGCTGATTCTAGTAGCTGATGGTGCTAGTAGACCTCATCCTGTGTGGGACGTATATCTCCCACGAACTCTTATATAAAACCACTGAGGGTGTAAAGCAGGACCTGTTGTATTAGTGGAAAGGTTCCTTCATTTTGGTTAGCTTTCATGTTGGTTTTCTCCTTCTGCAGTTCCTACTGATTCATTCCACTAACCAGGATACAATTTTCTTCTGTCAGTGCAAGTGAAAACATAGAAGAAGGAATACTGTCTTTCTTATTATTTGTTGAGCATTATTTGTATTGAAAAATACCAGAAATGCAAAACTGTTTTCAAAGTACTTGAGCTTCACATAACAAGTATTTGATAAGGCTGTTCTGCAACTATTCCATTTGTTTTGAATTCTTAGTTCTCTCCCTGTCTCCTTCTGTATCAATTTTTTTTTAAGTATTCATCACTAAATTGTAAACCTGGCCTTGATAGTGTTCCTGCTCTGTTTTATTTTCCAGCACAATAACTATGCTACTGTACAGTAAGGCTAAATGTGACGGATAGGTAATAATTTGTCAGTGTTTCAAGCAGAATTCAGGGACAATTGTGATTTGGGCTTCCAACTTTAAAATGTGATGTATAATTGACATTTTGATACTTCGAGGCCATGGTGTATTCTCACACTTCCATGAAAAAAAACCCAACTTGCTGACACAATCAGGAAACAGATGGTGACAAAGATCTTGCATTTAATATGCCAATCATTATGCTTTACTTGCATATTATCATCTCATTCATGAGGCCAGTATATGAAGGAATTTTGCTATGCCTCTGCAAATCAATCAAGAAGTCTTTTAGTATTTTTTTTAAAATATAATTTAGGTCTTTCTTATCCTATGTTTCATTATATTTGGGATGAAGTGTTTATGCAAATTTATTACACATGAAAAAATGCTCTGACAATACTGAAGCTAGAATAGATGTCACCAATGAAACATTCACTATAGATAGCTTCAACAGAGAGAAGTCAAGAAATGACTTGGCAACTGAAGTATCTGCATTTTCCATACTTTGCTGTGGTCCTTAATCCAAAGGCAGTGACACAGTAAGACAGTATGAAGGATGATGTCGAGTAGGAGGATGGATTTGGTAACGTGGCCTCATATCTACTAAGACCTGGACTTCAGTCAAAATTTCTGCTCAAGAAAACCACAGATGGCAGATTACCAATATATTTCAGTTAGAGTTAGCACTGGATTTGAAATCACTGAGTATTTGAGCCAAGCAAACCTCTTCCTCAGCTCTGAAAATAGGCACTTTCCTTGTGAGAGTCTGACACAGAATCCCATCACACAGGAGTGAGTTCATCCACTTGCAAACTGAGCAGGGACCCTCCTTGGACAGCCTGAAGTTGTCTAAAGATGTTTTAGCCCATTATTGCAAATGGTGAGCAAAGGCTGGTTCTTTCATCTTATTTCTAGTCTGCCAATGTCCAGAGAAAGCTTCTTCCTTCATAAGAGCCAAACGTTCATGTTTAGATGGAGTGGGGGTAAAGTTGTCATCATTTTTTTTCTGTCTCACTCCTACTGTCTATCTGTAGGTTCCCCAGCTTCTAAAATGTATCTCTTTCCATTTAAAGAAGTAAAATATATTTCTGGTTCTTTGCGAAAGGATCAACACTAGCAAGAGGACACAGCATGTAGCTTGACTACTTAAAAGTATCTTGTTACTTGGGATAGAACATGCATCTGACCTGGTTATAGATAGGTAGTTATTTCAAAACATATATTTCTCCTGAAAGTGTTCCATCCCTGGATGTTCAGAAAAACTTGTGGATTTGGCACTTGGGATACGGCTTAGTGGTGAACACAGTGGTGCTGGGTTAATGGTTGGACTCCATGATCTTATAGATCTTTTCCAATCTTAGTAATTCTATGAATCTCAGAAGTGAATGGAAATATACCCTGACTTTCAGCTGGTATAAGATGTAGGAAGAAGAGGGAGAATGGTTTTGTGATGAAAAATAGAAAACAAGATATTTCTGAAGGAGGAAAAGGAATTTTATGCTCTTGTTCACCACAATCCTAAGCCATTCCAGGCACAGTGCACTTCAACAGCTATTTCCATGAGACAAGTCTCATAGAGGCAAGGGGTTCTTAGGTGCAAGAAAAGTGAGCCTTGTGTTTCTTTCAAATGTGTCACAACACAGAGTTTATGGTAGCCTTATGGTAGCATATGCCTTTCTTTCCCCTCTAATTTCTCTTTCCTAAGCTTCAGCCACTTCAGACTACTTGTAATGTCCTCCATTGGAGCAGATCTTTACTGACTCATAACTGGGATTTGTGTCATCCCTATTTTGTTCTGTTCCTCTCATTGTATGGCATTCTTCATTTAGCTTGTCTAAGCAGGCTTGTGGTTTACAAAACCAGAAATCCTCAAAGTTGCAATTCTGTGTTTCTTTTAAATTGGTAAAGAAAAAACCAACAAATCCATTACCTCATCAAGCCCAATACAGCACTGTGTAACAGTTGAGCTGCTCTTAAACAAAGCGTCAGATTTATTGTTTGTTTTATTACTTATCAAAGACAGTGGCTTACACACCTTGCATTATCTAGACAGCAGTCTCTTGGCATGTCAAAAGTCAAAGTTACATCAGCTCTTGACTTTATCCAGGCTCTATGATGTACAATGTCACTGTAGCAGAGCACTTCCTCTTTGTTCCGAGGGAACTTGATTCATAATGAGCCCAGCTAGAATGTACTCAGATTGTGATAAAGAGCTTTACACAGAGGCTCCTATTTTAGAGAAACAGGTGTTGGCTTTGATTAGAGAAAAATTACATCATTCAAAGGAAAGGAGAAAAAAAGCAAGGGGAAAGGAAAGCAAAAATAGACAAAAGTATCAACCAGACACAAATACATTTGCACATATAAAGCCGTTCTAATGAAAGCCAAATTGATTTGACATTCAGTGGCAGTTTGAAGCCAAAAAAAGCAAAGCAGCCTACAAAAGGCCCAGCTCATTGTTTATGGAGTGTCATACTTCATCATCTGTGAGACCAATAACAGTGATGGGAAGACCTTTAAAGCAGGGAGTTTGCACAGAATGGCTGTGTGGATATCACTGATGTCAGATGCAGTAGAATGCTTGTGAACTATTTCCTGAATTGAAATCATGTTTGTCAGATGAAGTAGATGCTCTCTACAGATCATATCTTTGAGAACAGTATTTAGAATATTGTTAGAATTCTTGGTTGATTTCTCCTAGACAGACACAGCCACAATATTTATCCTATGATGTGTACTGATCATCAAACTGCCCTCAAGAAAAAAAACACAGAAGAGAAAAAAATTACCTAACATGCAAATGCAGCTTCCAGTACACAAAATTTAATCTCTTTATGAAAAAGAACTTTGCACAAAATCATATAAATTAATGTAGTCACCCTTTCATCATATTTATTTTCATAGATTAATTTGCAAATATTTTTACAAACACAATTTTTTACATTTTCATTAAAATAGTGGACCCCTATTACTAGCAGACTGTAGAATATATTTTGTCCATCTCTGTTTTCAGTTAGAACACCTGGTGAGGAGTGACATGTTTATCAAATGTTGGTGAATGCCAACATGAATTAAATAAGCCTTCAAAAAAATGTGAGATAGTATAGACTTGTACAGGAAAGGATATGTGTGGAAAGCAGTCTCTCTCTTTCTGCCTTCTAGCTATGATCTCAATCTAGATATCACAATATTGATATTAAATTCTGATACTAATGTTTCTGTTTAGATTTCACTAGAAAATCTGTTTCTTTTTGGGCAAAAAATTCAGAAATTTCAGCCTCCTGAGTCACAATTCTCTAATGAATCACTGAAGTACAAATAGATAGTGATCTCAAATTAGCAAGTCATTAATCACATTTCACATACAGTATCTAGTGTGGTTTCATAACTCAGAAAGCACTATCAGGGTGACCAAATTTATAATGGATGGCACAAGTGTAGACAAAAAAATTAAGAGAGACAACATACATGTGGGCAGATCTAAGTAAATAAATGAAACATTTTCTTTCATTCACATTGAAAACAACAATCAGTTTAATCTTTTGGCGGGGGTGTGTGTGTGTGAACCTTCCATTCTGTTTTCTGTAAATGATTGAATCTGTGAGTTTATTAGCATGACCACCTACCACAATAAATAGATCAGTCAGTCAAAATGTTTAAATATTTGCCAAAAACCAACATTATGTCTATATTAACTATTGTACTCTGTGACATATGAAGACAGTGTACATTGGTTATTAATTATGTATGGAGATATAATTCCTGCTGTGTTAGCTTTGCATAGTAAATCATATGATTTAGTTTCTTTTGTCACACTTAGGAGAATTATAAGATAAACTGGAATAAACTACAAATTTCAACATTCACTCTGTGATAGCACCTAGAGATTCAAGGCCGTGTCTATACTACCACAGTAGACTTCAGTTTGCAGAAGTGGGGTTGCTCTGTGTCAAACACCCACAGGTTTAGTAGTCACTCTAAAGTCCTCCACTGATGGCAATTAACTCTAATAAATTGCACACTATCCTGCAGACAGCACAAGAAGCCCTTCGACAAGCGGATTTCACTTTTTTTCAGGCTGTAAGTGTTCTCATGGATAATTGTGTTATGGAAAAAGTAAACAGGAAATCAGTTAGAGAAGACTGAAGAAATTCATTGCTACCAAATTTTGTTAAAACATTTAAAATGTTACCTTTCAGGATTCAGTGTCAGAATTATAACACCACAGAAGTGAATTTACATTTTCCTTAGAGCTATTGTTTCACACTGTCTGAAGATTCAGGCTATGTCTTTCAGTGCTGAGAAATGATGTATTTTATATCAAGCAATGTAAACTTTTATAAATTAGTGAAAACAAGGAGAAGACAAATTTCACTTTAATGTAGCTAGTCAAGGTAAACCTCAGGCCCACATGTGCCATTATTTTGACAAAATGTAAGGAGAAATCAGATGATATTAACATGAAAATATATTATTTCCAAGAGATCATTGTGCTAATTACCTGCTGTTCAGATTGAAATATTCTCTCCACATTTCTATACTCACAAAATCTGAAAGTACCTTGCATTTTAGTTTTGTATTTCCTTCAATGTCTGTGAAAAGTAATAGTTTTTATTTGAAATCTTTCTGAAAAAGAGAGAACCAAATGAAATAGGCTCAATGTATAAACTTATGCATGATATTAAAAATAAATATATTAAGAAAGAGATTTTCTTGGTACAAATTATACTGAATTGTTTATATTAGTTACAGACAAGATTTTTTTTTCACTTAATCACACTCTTCTTTTTGTGCTACATTAAGACCAAATACTGTTTGTGAAAAAAACATTCATAAGTCATCTTAGAGTGAAGAAGAGTGAATCTCTTACATTTCTAGTCTGGTTATGTAAAATTTACAAGACAAAAAAGTGACATTGACAAAATAGTTTTTCATGTTGATTTTTTTCTACCAGACAATTGGTGTCATTAAGCTGGAAAGCTGTTCTGAAGTAGTAGACATAGGAACTGCTTAGTTCATAAAGGACAACTGATTTGGATGTGTAATTACCAGGTATGAAACAGCTTTTGCACCTAGCAAAAAAGCTGAGCAAGTCACTAAAAGCTAAAGATGGACTAAGAAATAAAGATTTTAGTTTTATATTGTTTTTCTGACACTGAGGGTGATTAACTCCTGGAACAAATGAACTCAGCAATTTACACTGTACACTGCCTGTATTATCTGCAACAGAAATGGATTTTTTTTCCCCTGAAAGACCTTCTTGACTAATCCAAAGCTGATACAAAATTTGTTGCCTGAGATAAAATGTGGGAACTTCCCTTCTCTGATAACTTACATTAAGTGTGTAATTTTGCATAGCACTTCCTTGCCAGTAGGGTTTGGGTGGTTTAGATAGATGGTTCTTGAGTGGTGCCTGACACAAGTTACTTGGCTCAGGGAAAAAGATATTAGACAAAATTTTGTGCTTGTGTTTTATGTAGTTCTAATAGTCAGGATAACCTAGGAATTTCTTTAAAGGTTTTATTAGAACCTGTAGAATGCACAAGTATACACAAGGAACAGAATTAAATCCTACAAGAGTGAAAATATTCCCCAAGTGGGAATTCCAAAAGTGGTTATTTAGATTTTTAGCCCCTTGACATAGTCATCTGCAGTATTGTAGCAAAAATAATGTTAAGTGCATTCTTTTTACTTCCACTGACCACAATCTGTTTACTTATATTCTACACAGCCAAGTCTGTCTGTGCCATATTTTATTCCATTTATCTTGCTTAATCTTAGTAAATTCCACCCTGCTACTCCTCTCACAGCTCAGTAGAGTCACTGGGCCTGCTCTGGTGCTGCTAAACACATTCTGAAGACTGGGATAAACAGGTATACTGAAAGCCTCATTGATGCAGGTAATCTTTATGGCTGATGGAATAAAAGACTATATGATGGCATTAAAAAATCAAGGCAAGATTTATTCTTGGGTAACTAAGAGGATTGAAGCGGGGCCTGTAAACAAGACAGGTTAAAATATAGACACTAAGATAAGAGACCACAGTTTTATACATTTTCAGTAGAAACCTTCAGTGTAAAAAAACTTCTTTTAAAGCAAGTGTGACTACTGACTACAAGCTCTATTCCTTAGAGACTGGTTATTTTTTAAAGAGAAAATTTTCTTTTGCTTGAGAATCTAGTAAATTATTTGAAGAGGAAGGAAAGAAAGACAAAAGGAGTTATCCTGGATAAAAAAAAACAAAACAAAACAAAACAAAACAAAACAAAAAAAAAAACAAACAAAAACAAAAAAAAAAAAAAAAAAAAAAAAAAAAAAAAAAAAAAAAAAAAAAAAAAAAAAAAAAAAAAAAAAAAAATGCAAGGCCCTCTTCCTTGTCTTTCTTACCACTTCATATTCCACTCTCTTGTTGCAGTTAGCTGTTTGGAGGCTAAAACAGCTCCCCAGACAGAAAAACTTCACTCATGCCAAACTGTTCATTGTAAAGCTCGGAGTTCCTTAGCTAAGTCTAGGAACAAAACTATGGGAGGCTTCAAGGTGTCTTCTATATGTCTTTAAACCCACCTGTTCACTCAAAAGGCTCTACGTAGTGATACCAGGTCTAACTGTGCAGCTGGAAATGAGTGGAGATCAAACTGTGCTGCAGCAACTTGCAAAAGTTGAAAATGAGTTGAAAATTACTTCCTGGGAAGTCATTTTGCACGAAGTTCACATGACATCTGTTTCCAAGAGATCCACAGACACAGCTCATGCATCATTACAAGCCTATCAGTCTCTTGAAAGGAAATGCATGTGCCTATACAGTAGGACATAGATCTTCTATGCAGACTTTCACTAATAGAAAGTGGTTTGTGTAAGTATCTCCAAAACTATGGTTTTAACATGATACCTTAAGGTTTTTAACGACAATGTAAGAACTGAATGCAGTTCAGTGGCTATTCTTGTGGTTCAGAGTGGAAACCTAACTTATATGCTCTGAAAGATTTCATATTTCTGGACATATCAGAAGTTGGATGAATAGCTCTCTGAGTAAAAAAAAAAAATGGGGAAAATCAACTAAGACAAAGGGAGAAAAATAATTTCATTTCAAAATTATTAATTACATGCCAACCTTTGAGTACTGCATAATTTTTCTTGCTCTGAAAGCAAGTGATTTTTATTTGATCATCATCATAAGCATGACTTTTAGACAAAACAACCTCAATAACAGACATGGCAAATCCCTTTCCATAAGGAACCTGCAGCATGGAACACTTTACATTATATGTATTAAAGAATGACTGTGCAAAGTGTTAAAATGTCTTCTGATGAGATGCCCAAACTATAATAAAACTGAAATCTACATGAAAATATTCCTCTAACACTAGGGATCAGTGAGAACAGGTATTTTATTCCTGGGCCTGCCTGTGCAAAGATGAGTAGTACTCTCAGATCTATGAAACCCCAAAACATAAAACAAAGAGAAAACAACTCTGCACTTTTACCCAAATCTACTTCTTGTATTTTATCAGCAACAGTTACTAGTCAACAACTGTGTTTTAGTTAGTTATCTCATTGCTAAACAAAAGAAAACAAAAAAAAAATCCCCAAACACAAATAACAACAAAATAAATGAAGCAGTTTGTGGTACTAAAAAAAGTAAATCAGTGTGATTTTACTTGACAACACTCTTCCTCAGATTCTTTGCTCCATTGCTTTATTCCAGCCCCGAAGTCAGAGGATATATAGGTGGAAAGAGACTGGTTCAGTAAAAAGCTGTTTTCCTATGCAATTATTATTTTATTGTAGAACTACACTGAACAACTAAAATAGAAAATAAAGCAGTTTTTGCAGAGGGTATTGTATAAGCAAGCATATCTTTATTTTCCACGTACTATGCAAAGCAAAATTGAGTGGTTTTTGGTCAATTGTGAAATGCCATTTGTAAATGGTTCATTGGGATTTCTTTCTCCTCCAACTTATTGCAAGTTTGGTTTTGTTTATGAAAATAGATTTGATCAGCTATCAGAGTGTAGGGGTAGTGTTCACTCATTCAGCGATATTCGGCAGGTTTTATTCACTTTTATACTTCATTGCATTTTCACTCTTGGAAACTCATTTACATAATCTCCGTATGGTCATTTCACAGTGACTGTTTCTGACTCTGGGTGTGCTGGCTAACAATTACCCTAAGCTATCTGAGAATACCCAAGTACATAGTGAATATACAGTTATTTCTTAGTACTCAAACTCTAGATTGAAAGCCCTTTGACTAGTCCAATACTATGAAATGTCAAGCTGTTTACCAACAACAGAGACTGTGCCTCTGCTTCTCAGCCCCTGCAGTGAAGCTGAAAATGCCAGTGTTTACTTAAAGAAGGCAAGAAAAAGAACTGTCTTTCCCCTATGCTTGATCCTGTGGCTGTTGGAGTGAATATTACTTTTTGTCGTTGATTTCAATAGGGATTGAATTTGACTCTCTCATCTTTTTTATGCCCTGTCCTCTGCATTTCTGGAAAATATTACACAATAATTGCCATAAAACTATACTTTCTGCAGATGAGTTTCTGCTTTATTTCCTCATTGACTGATTTAGTTTAGGTTTCCTATCTTTTTTTATACAGAGCCATGACGTCTGTGTATCTGAACATATAATTTCACTAGAAAAATAAGAGAGGAAACACTTTCCTTTGGAAGTTCTGTAGGCCAAAACCTGCATGTATTTTAACCATAGTATCCCAGCTTCCCTGAGCTTTGTGACTACTTTCCAGCATTACTGTGGCACAAGGTGGCTTATACGAAGACTGCTTCTTTTAGTCAGAATAGAGTTTGAATTAAATGACTATGGAAAGGGTCAAAGGCAAATTATGAAAGGCAGGACTTTCCACTTGTTCCTCCTTAGCAATTGAATTTTAAAATGCCAATGACTTTAATCACCAGTTACAGGGTGTTAAATCATACAGGGTTTTAGAATTTGGCAGAAGAGATAAAAAATTTCTGAATGGGGATGAAAGAAAACACATAAAAGCCTATATAAACTGCAGGAAAAAAATTCTAGTTTGATATTTTACAGACTACACAGAAATAACATTTGGATAATCATTAAATAATACTGAGAAAGTCTACTGTGCAAACAAGGAGTTTCTCAGGGTTGTGTATGTGTGTGCTATTTAATTGTTTTGGATTTTTGGTTGAGATTTCTTTTCAAAAAGAATGATGTGCTCTAAAAAGAGAGGACAAGCTTAGTTCAGTTATAGCTTTCATATAATTACTACAAACTAATGCAAATTAGACTGTAGGTCTGCTCAATGTACATTTCTGTGCTTGCCAAATTATGTTTGGCAGTGTGGTCAAGCAATAACAGATGCACACTGTGCCTAGTTTTCTCGGGCTGTTCAATAATTAGGAGGGCCATGTATTATAATAAACCACATCCCCTTGGCTGAGATTTGGATGCAAATTGCACACTAATTCACTTCCAAGTTTTTGGAAGCATACCAAAAGACATGAAAATTAGGGAAATATACTATTTACTTCATGAAATGTGTTTAAAACTAAATAAAGCTCATTTGTAAGCAACGTTCATCTATTCCATCCTTGTAAAAAAATTAACAATGAGTTCCCTTTCCTTTACACTATTTAGTTCAGCAGCTAATGTGACACCTCCGCAATGTTCATGGCATCTCTATTATTCTTGCACTGAGAGAGTACAATATAACAGACAGTTACTCTGCTTTGTATTTCTCTAAGGTATTGCTGAGGTTGAGTGGATAATATCAGTTCAATGAAAGACTTGAATCGCACTGCAATCCAAATTCTTTGCAATCAGTTGAGTTGTAATGGCATGCTGTTTATAGCAGAAAATTTGTCTTTTGAAAAGGCTGAAGATTCTTTACCCTTAGCTATTATACAAAGGTTGAATGGAGAGATTTAATTAAAAAAAATAATACTTAATGAGGGAAATTCTAGGAAATCCAGCAATGTAATGTAATTACATGCGTAGATGTAACTACATCAGTCTCTATATTATGAAGAACCAGAAAATTAAAACAATTGAACTTATTGCTACACATATTAGCAGGTAGTTATGTTTTCCTGGAAATCATTTAACAGTGAGCTGTCTTGAAGTAACAGTTAACACACTTAGAGAAATATAATGCAACCTAAAAGTGGTGTAATAGGAGATATATCTCCTGTGTTTATTGTCTACTAATTGTAATGTGATTGCACCAAAGAGGGATAAGACTGCTCTGTATATGCTCTAGACAAATACAGAAAAAAAGGCAGTGAAAATGGCAGGTATCAGAACCCTCTCCTGCAGTATTAATTCTTTTGGTTTTAAGAAGAGATATCATGGAACATAATTTCATAAATATTACAAGTATTTTAAATTTTCCAGTGATGTTAAAACAGTTATTTGCAAGAAAACAGTGAGGCAAAATTTTGCCAAAAATATAAAAAGTACTTTCAATACATTCTATACTGACACTACAATTTTAGTGACTACATTGTAGTTTTGATATAGGTGACTTAATTGTAAACTAATTCACTAATGGATATAAAAAAAAAATCTCTATAGTAAAGCAGAAGTCAGTAGATTACTGAAGTCTTAACTATTAAAAATTTGATAATACAGAAATACAGGCATAATAGAGGAGGCAAGTGTCCTACGATTAAGGTTGGTTTAGGAGGATAAATCAATGCTGTGATTTATCCTCCTATGTAGCTATGGCTAGACTGTTATGTACCTCAGGTTTACAATATTATAGTAGGTGTTTCTCAGGTCTTTCTTGGGTGTTTATCCTCTTTAGTGGTTGTTGATATCGCAACTTCATAATCATAGACTAACAGAACAGCAACAAAATTCTTGTTTCCAGCATGATGAACACAGAGTTAACTACATAAAACAGTTTTGGCAAAAGTACTGCTCGCTCTGTATGTGGAATTTGAAAACAGGATAAAGACTAAATGTGATAAAGCAGCTGAAATTGTAGATTCATTTGCATCATTTAAATTAAGGATCTATGAAGAGCTTTAGGTGAATTTTGCAAAAAAACCTGGTTGAAAAACTGAGCAGCAGATAAACCTCAACACAGATAAGACCTCCCCTAAAAACACATTAGTGGAAATGGTTTAAAGTATTTTTACATAATGATGTCTTCTGAATTAGTTGTAACCTCTCAGGAAAAAAAAAGATCCAGGCATTACTGTAGACAGCTCAATGAAGAGACTTGTTCAGTGGTGATTAAAAAAGCAAATAAGATGTTAAATTGTGTTAAGAAGGGAATAGAGAATAGAAAAGAGAAGATTACAATTGCATTATATAAATCGATGGCACATTGATTACTGTATTCAGTTAGACATCTTATTTTAAAAAGACACAAATGAGAAGGTGAAATGAAGTACAATGAAAATGACAAAGGTGTTAGTTTCATAGTCACTAAATCATGTCAGCCTCTCCAGAAGCACAAGGGGCTAAGTGGAAAATGTTAATCCCAATTTGATAGAACCACCCCGAGAAAGCTAACCCTTTTTCTAACACTTATCAGATGCAAACCATCTCATTTTTTAACATTTATGAGGGAGTGCTTCAGCATGCTGCCAGTATCAGATGCAGGAAAATACAGTGATGGTGTAGAGACTTTTTTGGACTCCAGTCATTATGTTGTGTGTGTATTCATTGTAGATGCAAAGTATGTGTAAATCCAAGTCATCACTTGAGAAATAATGTAATTTCCATTCTTTATTGAAGACTCTTTCTCTGAAATTAGTCTTTTCAAGTAAACTTTTGGGTATGCTTAGCTTGTCACATTTTCTTGCAAAGGGGCATTTAGGGTTAACCTGACACACTGGGGACTCGGGGGTGGGGGTAATTATTATATGCTTTTTTTAAGGTTTTTGCTATTCTTTTTATAGAAACAAATTAATTGAGGTTAGTTAGGCTTTATTAAAAATTATTTTATTTTTGTCAAGTGATAAGGATCGTCACTTGCTTGAACTGTTCAAGACAACAGGACATACATGTAGTAGCTTCCTAAGCTTGGAGAAGGCCTTGAAAACATCAAGTTTGTGCATATCTCTGTCTGGTAAAACAATATGTGTGCATGTTAAACATTGAAAATAGTCCAAGAGCTGCCATTAATTTGAATTGATCTGAAATCATTATCTGGAACTGCCAGGCAGCTGAAAAATGAGTGATTTCTGCAACACTTATCTGAGATACTCCATAACTTTTGAGGAATGTACAAGAATGTCATTGTCATCACTGCTGCTAACTTGAATGGTACATTAATCCATTAAATACAAAAGAAATAACTCAGAAATTACTTTGGTAATATACCCATATCCAGCCATGCTCCTTAACTGTTGTGTTCATGTGATGAACAACACACGAAGTCTCTCCGGAGTGTTATTCAGTAGAAAGATCTCCTAAGAACTTTAAATAAACTTACCTCAAGTTGTGTAAACCCATATAATGAGAAATGTCAAAAAAAGTTCGGAAATGGGGCAGACCAAACACACTGTCAATTGTCTTGATCTTGCCAACTATGTTCCTTCAGCAGCTGACAGCTTTTGTGACTTTCTTTTCAGTCTATTTTACTACAGGCAATAGGGTTATACTGGCATGTATTGTATATCTATTAGATGGGTGCCTGCACTTAAAGTTCAATGATCCCTGCAGATTCCTGAGTCACTACTCCTATGTTCCTTATCAGAATGTTCCTAGAATAATATCACCTCTACTGAAGTGTCAAGTGAAAGTCAAGATAAATAAATAAATTTTTGTACATTTGACTCATTGTATGACATGCTGGCACCATTATATTGATCATTATGACTTACTGTTTTCCTTATCAGTGTCTCCCTCAATAGCTCTGGGAAGTTATACAGAATTGAAACTGGGCAATAAACTTTAATGGATTGACCATCTTTTCAAAATTCATAGCATTCAAATTTTTCAAAGAAAGAAGGGAACATTCATTTTCAAGCATTTTCTGTTAAAAATAACCCATTTTCCAATTAGTTCACTGAAAATTTTGGATTATCAAGTGTTTTGATGAAAATAGGTAGATATGTTTTATTATTAGCATGCATATGTATCTTCCTGTTTACTTTCCTGTTAACTTCTTTTAAAACTAGAGCTCTAATTCGCAAAGGTAGGTAGTTGAGTTGCTTAAATACCTCCATAGATGTGACAGTAAATCTCAGTCACATCAAGGTTCAAAGTCTGTTTTCTTCTACAGAATAATATTTCATGAAAAACATCTGTAGATTACTCTGGTTTTATCAGTCATTTTTTTATTCTTTTTAAAAGGACTTTGGGAAGCTCAGAATTGTTATTTGCTAAGATGGTGGATAGTATGCTTTGTTCAAACCTAGGAATGCTCTAGGAATCATATAATGGCTAAGGATAAATGGTTCTCTTCCAAGACTTGATATCAGCAGTGTGATCTCCTTCAGCTCAGAAAAAAAGACCAATTCTACCCATTTCTGCCACACACTCCACGAATATTGTAGCAAATAATCTACCTGGGATGGAAAGGAAAAAAGATGGTACTTCACTCCTACCTAGTGCTACCTGACATTTCTTCTGTGAAAAAAACTACTTTCAGAAGCAGTTTTAGGGTAATGAATATTATTGTCCTAGATCATCTTGCAACATATAAACAGCACCCCCCCAGAGACTTAGGAGAGATCTCTCTCTTCAGTATTTCCCACAAGCTATTTTCAGTAATGTTTGGTCTATGTTATAATTTCATAGATCCCATTATCATCTTTGTCTCCCCACAGACTTCCTGAGGGGAAGTGAATCACCTGCAATAAGTGCAATTCCAATAAGTGGCTGGTTTGGTGCTGCAACACCCAGACAATGCTTTGATGCCCAAAAGTGTTTTGCAGTAAAGTTTTATATCCTCAGGATTTTGACAACCTTTGCAATTTTCAAGAAGTGGGATAAAACTATCTCAGAAGTGCTTACAAAAGCTGGGGACACTTTTGTTAACTGAGCTGTCATTTTGGCATGGTTCCAAGTGCACGGCAGACTCACTGAAAAAATATTGCATCATAAAATAGACTGTGTAAGAGAGTCTTAGCTTGGAATGTACCTGAGAACATGAGGTCATCCTGTGCTTGTTATCTCATAAAGATTAAAAAAATGCAAACAACTAAAAACCCCAACCTAGCAGAGGGTTAATTTAAAACTAAGAAGAATCTACTTCAGGCAGTAATGTTTTTTAAACCTTCCTTTATAAATTTTGCTTATCAAGGAGTGCCCTTCTGGTATATCAACTGAGCCAAGACTGAGTTCTCAAATACTATGATGGCTTCTGTTAATTAGATAGTTTATCTGTGATGAGTTGTTGACACTGAGATGATTTGTGTTAAATAATTTTAAAATATTCTGTGGGGCACTAACTTAGATGCATTGTTTGTTCATATTCCAGGCCCCGGCTTCAATCTTTTTTACAGTCCTCGACAGAAATGAAGTTGATGCTTCAGCAAACTTCTTTAAGTCAGAACAAGCAACATTGCAAAGATATTTTTGAGTAACTGGAATTCTCTGCAATTTTTATTTCTTTTTGTACTACGAGCTCTGTTTTAATACCATAACATGTGAAGAGTATTTTTTTGTGATATTTAAAGACATGAAGTTTTGCTAGTTTATAATTTCTTATATATTTCTTTTTAATGTTTTCCCCCTCATAAATCCATCTCCAGTCTCCCAGTTCAGGGTAAAATGCAGGAAAGGCTGGCAGAACATGAAACTTCTTTCTACTGGGGTGCTATAGTTTTCTAAATGCTCTAAATTTTTGTAAGCTTTACTTTCACGGGAAAGATGGATAGGCTGAATTTTAATTGTGAAATACATTATCACAAAAATCCATGCAATGTGCTTCAGTGATGCTTACTAAATATTACACTGTTTGAAATGAAAAAAAATTAAGGCTGCATGTAGATGAATCAAGGGTAAATGCTTACAGGTAGCAAGCTACTCTGGCACCATAATAATAGCAGAACATCCTTATTTGTACTTCTTGTTCTTCTACTCCATAAATTAGCTCTCATTGCCTATCTTGCTTCTCTATTCTTATATCTTGCAACCTTCCCATTTCTCTCTCTTCTTTTCTTCCTATTCACCCTTTCAAAAAAATTATACCCTTCTTTCTGACTGTTTTTATCCACTTTTCTCTTGTTTGCCTCCACTCTCTCTCTAGTCTATAAAGCCCCAAATGCTCCATTTTCCTTCTCAACGCCCCATCCCTCCTGAGTGGGAGTGCTGCCCATACCGCGATAACACCTCAGACTCTGTTGTGATCTCCATTCTGTATTTGCACATGGATACAGTCCCCTAATTGAGAGACTTTTTTTTTTTTTTTTATTAAAAGCATTAGACATTTATATGTAGGAATAACACTTGCAGAGACATTCTCTAGGTTAAAAGTTAAAAGGGATGTCAATCATCATACTTCAGAACATAAACAGATTGCCAGCGTGGGTTGAAAAGGAATTTTCCCCACATAAAATCATAGAAGTTTGCAATAGAAAAGAACTAATAGGTCAGCTAATCTATCTACCTGTCAATTCAAGCTTTTTGCCCAACATGTATTTTGCTGCTCCTTTGGCCTCTCAAAAATCTCAAGCAATTGTACTGTTAATGTTTCCCCATAGAGAATATACAGTTGTTTAGTGCAACTAGTTTTCTGTCCAGAGTTTTTCAAGTAGACAGTCTAAACTTTCTTTCATTACCTTCATTCCACTAGTCTTCATGGGACTTCCATCTATCATATTAAATAACCTTTCTCTCCTGACTTATTTTTTACACTTTTCCATTATATATAGATTGGTGCCATGGCCAGTTTGATGGTTCCTACCTAATCTCTGCCATGCCTTTAGCTAAACAAACAATTCTTTTCAGTATGACTTCCGCTTAAAATTATACTCAGGTAACTACGAAACACATGAGAAGAATCACCTACACCATGACTGCAGGCAAACTAGAGCTTCTGAATATACAAACAAACACACATACATAGATTTGTCAACAAGCATATCCATATCTGTGGTAATGCAAAATGAACATGCAATTAACTGTAATTTTTTGTATGACAGCTCTTTCAGCTACATGAACTATTCTCTGGTACTCTCTTCTGTCCTGAAATTCTTTGTTCCGGAAGGAAGACAGCTCTCCAAGTAAGGTGTCTGTCTTTTCAGTAGTTAAAAGAAAATAAATGTTTGGGGATTCAGAACAATGAAGAATTTTCAATAAAATAAAAAATACAGAGAAAAGCTTTAGAGCTTGACAGGTAGGTTAATCAGGCAAAAGAGTGCTGTCCCTTCCTGGGCCACTTATAAATCATCCCACTGACCACTAAAATCAGTCAAACCAGAATTCTCCAGCACATTTTAAAATTCTCATATCCTACCTTATAAACAACATTAAGAAAAAAAATTCACAGGTAACCCAAAACGGCAGAGGAATATTTTGCCTGGGTCTTAAAGAGACACATACTCTTGCAAATGTGACAGAGGACAGGGTGAGAAAGCACCACATTTCTGTTCAAATGTATCCCATGTAAATCTTCTGTTACTTGTGGGATTAGTAGCATGACAGAAGAATTAGTAGGAAGGCATAACTCTTCTTGCACTCTCTGTTACAGCAATTAGGAGTCAGAAAACCAACAGAGAATGTCGACTTTTGCCACAAACAGCTTTCAACTACTATCTCCAGTTTCTGTTTTCTAAGACAAACAACTCTCCACTGTTTAAAACCTCGTATCATGATTTTTCTAGAGTTATGGCTTTTGCAAGCGTAAGGCTTTGCTACAGACATATTTTGAAAGTCTTGAGGCCAAATTCTAAGCAGGTGCTATCAGATGAAAGTGGTTAGTGACCTTCGCTGCATTGCCTGGCCCTCAAGATACCTTCAAACTTCACTGACCAAAGGACATCGGACATCTAGGCTATTCACATCTCAGTGGTCCTCGTGTAAAATGTGTTGAAAAGTACAGTATAGAACTTTCTGGTTAAGGTCAATTTCTATTATAATTCTAACAAGCAAGTAGGTAATATAGTTAAAATGCAGGTGATGAAATGGTTACTATAAAGTTGCTATAAAGTATCCTAACTAGACACATTTCTGTAACTCTGTTTTTATATTTCTTTACATCCTTTGTAGATTAGGGTAAACACAATTAATTAATCATGAAAAGCAACTCCTACAGAGTAGAAGCAGGATTTTAGCTTCCAAAGCAACTTCCCTGCCAGACCTGAAAAATCTTATTCATTGTCAAGCAGTGTCACTCTTCTTAGCCAGCCTTTGATACCATGAGGTGCAGCAACCAAGAACTGCAGCAGTCTGCTTGTTTTTTGACATGGATACAGGATTGAAATATACTGGGCTATTTGCACCATCTGGTACATGCATTTCAGTTGAATGAAAGCAGATGAACTCCTGGGCACTTTGGTGATGAAACACCAGGAGAAAAAGAAACAAAACCCAAGAGATGGAAAAGTGTTACTGAGGAAAAGAAGCTGAATTGATCTCATTTCTGGACTACAGAAGGTCATCTTCTAGGTTTCCTCACACTTGACATGGAACTACATGTTTGACTCCTTGCATGTTTGGAGTGGGAGTGCGTTAGATTAAGCAGACTGTTCTAATGATCCTTTTTAGTTTTGAAATCTAGGGATCTATAAATATGTATATATCAATGTTGCTGTGACTATGATTTGCAGCTGTCAATCAGTTTGCTTTTTATGGCTGTAAATTTTCATTTCACTAGGGTTTTTTGTGTAGTCTTCTGAAAAGAATAAAAGTCTACTCCACATCTCCACATTTTAGACAGAAGAGTAATGCATGATTAACAGTATGCTGAGAGGTGTCACATTCACATTAACACTGATGTGTGAACCAGTGGTCAAATGGCAGATTACATGTCTGTCACAACACATCAGGGCAGTGTTCCAGTCTGCCAGCTTTACCCTGCCCAGCTTCTTCAAACAAAGAGTTCTTCTGAAAAATGTAGCACAAAAAAGGAATGTTGAGCCTTTGGGGGAAAAAGAAGTCTGTCTCACGGTCAAGCTTTTTGAAGTCTTAGTAACATCAAATGGCAGCAGGGGTTACTCACAGTCACATAACCTTGCAGGTTCATGGATTTCTATAGCACAAATGTTGCATATGTGGCCTTATCAAAGATTTTCTGCATGATAACTGTATTACTGAAAAAGTACTACGGCTGGCATATTTCGATTTGGAGAAAGGATGCCAATTCTATCAAGGCTAGAAAAACTCTGACCCAGTTCCAAGAGAAAAAGCAAGTTTTTGGAATATCATTTGAAGCAAGAAGTTCCAGTTCATTGAAAATGTCACGAAAAGTGCCCTTCTCCTTTTGTCTTAAGGACAGAATTTTATTTTTTAAGTGGATAATTAACTAGCTGCTTGACTTCTTATATAGCAAATAGTCACACGTGGAACTGAAGTGACTTTTAGTGGGTAATGATGTCTGACGCCAATATGTATAATGAAGCAGAACACATTTTTAATCCCTCAGGATGTTTACATATATTAAAAGCAAAATTTTAGACAATAATTTTAATATTGTTTGCAAAACTAAAAATACTATCTCAGGGTTTAAAAATGCTTTCCAGGGAGTTGTGAATATCGTGCTCACTTGGACAGTGCCTGACTTCTTACATGCTTTAAGTCCCAAAAGATCTGCTGAATTTTCCTGGAAGTTACATTGCTGTTCCAGCAGTACTCTCACTGCAATGAAAGCACAAATTGGAAGATATAAAGGCTAACATGCTTAAAACACTTAAATAACATAAAATTCAAGTTCTGTTTTCAAGAACACCCAAGCTACATGGATCTCTCTTAACAGCATAAAAACATGTCTGCTGAAGAATATTATCTAAATATTACACTGGTAAGTAGTTGGCATATGAACCACTCTTTGGACTCAGCCCAAAATGAATAGTTGAGTATTGTCTTGGCTCATCTCTTAAATGTCAATATGTGTTTACTATATATAATGGACTCGACAATAACCTCTGACAACATTTTAAACATTGACTTTATAAAAATCACTCCTGATTTACACAAAAACAAGAACTAGAAGATGGAATCTCTGTAGAGATAGGATATGGAAACAGACACACACGCACACGTATATATACGTATATGCATTCTTCCATATGCTATGTATGCTATGCATAATCTCTATACATAATAATATAGAATACATACTATGCATTTCATAAATTACTGCATATTAATACATAGAAATATGCTATTTCTTATATGGAAAATTACTTGGATTTTTACACTGATTTTGTATGCATTTTTATGCATTTCCCTATAAGTTATTACCAAATTCCATCCTTTGTATGATCAAACAGCTTTTACTAAAATTCTCCTCTCTGCTCTGAATTTAAAATATTGAAAATACCTATATAGTTGCCAAGATCTATGAATTTATATAGCACATACACATTTTTTTTAAATTAGTATATTACAGTGATAAGAAGTATTTTTTTTCTAATTTTTCATTTTTTAAATCTCTGCTTTTTTAGTGAAATGAAGTTCAACAACATTCAGATGAGCCACAATTCAGTTTGTCAGGCTTGGCTTCCTTTCATCTTTTTTTTTCTTCCTGACACTATGAACCTGCTGCTACTGTCATAAGATGTAAAGTTTATTTCTGTACACATTTTGCTTCTCATTTCTGTATGAATGGCTTCTATGTCTTGAGGGATAGAAATGTTATTTTCTGTGGCTTGAATTTAAACTTCTCAGGAATAACATAGGTATGGCATGTTACAAGCAGGAAGAGTACCTAAGAGGGTCTGAATTCCACCTTTACCTATTGTCTTTCTAATTCACTTGAAGTCCCGCAAACAATTATTCTTAAACAAAGGTCTCACTGTATGCTATAGCACGATACATAAAAAGCAACTGGAGTTGTGCAGCACAGTATGGTGTTATAAATGATACAGCTGTACAACATTTTATGTTCAGAAAGTAGATAAAATCTGTGCACAACATAAATGATATTCAATGATATTCATTAATTTTATTCTCTTATTCAAAAACAGACAAACTTAATGAAATGTTTTTTAAGCTCTCATAAATTCGCACCTGAGAAATGTAAAAGAAGTGTTAGAAAAGTGTCTAATATTATTCCGGTGGGAAGAAAAGAGATACCTGTAGGAAAAAATCCTCCACTCCAATGGAAGAAGGTTTAAGAAGCACAATGAAAAAATGCAAGTGGTCTCAAAAGAAAGAAAATCAGAGCTGATACAATGGAGTTTCCTACCATGAAGAATTTTATTAACAATAGTAAAGAAATAGTACTTACAAGTGCAATTTTCATATGAATTAATTATTGTTCAGCTCTGTTTCCTTTAAGTTTCATGCACATTCTCAATAATTTCTGAAGGAGAATGGTTTCTTGAACTGTAGGACAATATTCATGGAAAGAATTATGCTCTTAAAATCACAGTTAGGCATCTAAATAATGCAACAATATTTTATTCTGTAACATTCAAAAAATCCTGACTGAACTGATGTCTGTAAGTGTCTAGAGCTGCTCAGCATCTACATTTTCTGCAAATAATATTCCTGTAATGCCACTAGATACATGTTGAACAACCCATACTTTCAAAACACCATGAAAAGTATCAACTAACACTCTAAGCCCAGTGTAATTCACAGATGAATTTCACAGCCCTGTGTCTGGGTCCTGAAAGTATTGCCTATACTTAGCTGTCAATTAGAGACTGAAGTGATTTAAATTATCCTTGTTAGAGGTTTGTTTTTGCTTCCGTAGTTCATTTCAAAAATTAGTTACACACATGTTATTATTATAATAAAATGAGTCATCTGTTAATTATTTTTGACATCTATGATAATAAAAATATACTAATGTTCCAGTTATTAATAGAATTTGCCTATCTTTATGAAACTCAAATTGCCATGATTGTTTGACAAATTGGCACCAACTCACACTTTCATGTCTGAAATGGTGCAGGTATTTTTTGTATCTAAGTTCTGTGAAGATGTACAACCTGTAAGTCTGTCTTTACATAATTGCAGATAACCAGGGTTTAACCCACCTTACTTTAAAGCCTTTCACCAAAATGCATGACTACACACGCTATCAAAAATAATCTTCGACCGACCACATGCTGTGTAAGGGTACCAGTGAAATACTTCATAAACAGACAGAATGCAAACATGCACAAACACACTAACCACTAATGCCATAAACAACTTCAAGCACAGTACAAACAAAATTCATGCCAAGAAACCTGCTTGAAAATGTGTATTATAGAAAAATACACTTTCAATTTCTGAATGTTATTTGACTACTTATTACACAATAAACAAAACTATGCAAAGCCCATGATGGCCCTTGAATTAAACTTCTGCCAAGTTCCAGAGACTGTTTATTATTCATTGTTCCTGGATAGATATATGTTATGTATAATATTTAGGGTACCTCTTCTTTTTCTCCATGCATGTCACCTAATAAAAATAGGCTATACATGCTATATGCATATCACATTAAAAAACCCCAGTAGTAATTATTGGGGCAGAATTTGGATACTCAGCAAACACAACAATCTAAATCATTAAACTAATTTACTCCTGATAAAAATCCACATACTTCACCACCACTTTGAACCTGTAGGTACATTCACTACTATAGAGAATTTAAATGTAAGAGTTTCTTCCTTATTGGACTGATTACAGTGCAGTCATGTTAAACCCACCTAAAGCCTCACAATGGCATCACAAAGTACCCAACGTGGCAAGGGGCTGCCAAGTGAAACCCTTAGCCCACACTTGGCAGGCAGACCAGCTGCAGACAAATCTGAATTGGATTTATGTTAGTGAAAAAAAGAGAAGGTTGCTATTAAGTAGGAAATACAGAGAAGTAAGTCAGAGCCCAGAACCTGTCCCTCAGGAGTTGGGTATCAGTTCAGTCTGTGTGCTGGAATTCAGTCTGAGGTTCTTCCCCTCCCATCTGTTCTGGGGGAGACTGTGAGTTAGGACCAATTTTACACCCAGATTTAAGATAGAAGTGACAAAAGATATTATTTAATGAAAATTACTCCCAGATTCTTCCTGTATATTTTTACTACTGATATGAAAAACAGCAACAGTGTTGTGGCAGGCGGTGCTGCATGTTTAGTGAATGGCCAAATATGTAACTACCAACTCTAGTCTTTTCCTTGCTGGAGCTCTGACTTTGATTTTTTCCTTCTCACGCAGGTGTTTATGTTCACAAAACCTGCATGAATATTGTGATCTCCAGTCCTTTGAAAAAATCACTTACATTGACCAAAGGTTTACAGGCAACTGTGGCAGAGGAGTGAAGATAAAAAGATGGTCGGGTAGCACATATCTGGTTTCTTAAGGCTAAATCCACTCTTAAAATGCCTGGCCAAGCACTGAACATCCAGGCTAGAGTTCATTGAGAATCAGAAGTGAAGAGAGTGAGCTGATTGGTGAGAGGTGCTGAGGGGAGAGGGTAAGTCACACAGACGTGAGCATTGGTTCGCAGGGCTAATCAAAGGCTACAAAGAAATGCTGAGGTAAATCTTTCAGGGCATGTCCACGCTGCCATTCCAATGCAAGAAGGTGTAAGAAGCACAATGAAAAAATGTAAATGGTCTCAAAGCAAGCTAGAATTAGAAAATTACTAAACTAAACCAAACAAGTTGTGCTGATGACTAACCAGATCACAGTGTGGGCACTGATTTATCTGTTCTGATGATTCATACTGAGGCAATTTAAGCAGTTGTCCATCCAGGCAGAAGAAGTCACTACCCCTGTGGCAGAGAGAGGAAGTTCACTCCCCAGATGCTGCTGTTTACAACTAAGCATAATAAAATAAGTGCAATTAGTGGTCTTGCAAAGTAACAGAATTTCACATCCCAGTTTGGCTGAAAGGTGACACCTCATCTCTTCATCCACAGTGCTCAGCAAGAAGAATTATCCTCAGGACAATTATCATTTAAATTCAACAAATACCATAAATCTTCATTACCAGATTGCACTGATTAAACTAATCAAATTCTAAATGAATTCATTTAAATGGGCATAACTTTTGCACAACAGCTCAGTGCTCAGAAAAGGGCCACTTGTTAATTAATTTACTGTTCTTTATTTTTAAGACTTGTTTCATTTGAAACTGAATAAACACTAAGTAAAGACCTTCTCTGAATTTTCATTAAAAATTCATTTCATGCCAAAAACGTTTCTGATTACTCCTCAGGATTAGGAAATGCTTCAGGAGAAGGTGGCAAACCAAGCTATCTTTGATATTTTAGAATTTAGGGAAAAACACACACACAAAAATTTAATCTGGTGGGCATGTGAAGAAGTGGAAATTCCTAAGGTTTTTTTCAGAACTTTTCCTAAATCAAAATTAAGTAACAAGATAGTAGTTATTTTTCTTTTCTTTACCCTTCAGATCTTGCCTATACACAGCTTTAAATGTTCTCCTCTATAATCTCTGTGCCCATATTATCCACGTATCTTTTACCTGGTGACTGACTGCCTCTGAAGAATATTGATTAAGATGAACTCAGTCTGCCTGCCCATGCTCAGCAGAAGCAAGTATTTTTCAATTTTTCACTCTGACTAAAGATCAGCTTGGGACAACCAATAGCACTGCATTTTTTTCAAACTGAAATCTGATAATTTGATGCCTAGTACAAAGCAAAACACTATACTTTTGAAAGTTTAGAAAGGACTTTATCCTCTTGGTAGTAGAATTCTGACACATGATTTTTGTGGTTTTTTTCTTCCTCAGACAAAAGGAAGTTCCTAGAGATATGGTTATTACATTCTTTGGTTTTCTCAAGTGATTAGTTACTTGTCTAAATTCTTTTGTAGCAACAATCCTCTCTTGTTGCAAGGAAATAACTTTGTTTAAAATTTAAAAAAATTAAAAAGTTAAAGCTCTGGCTTTGACATGGGTGAGTATTATTTGCCTGAAACCATACTTGATTTGGAAAGTTTTGGCTACAGTGGTGCAAATCCCTTGGCACCACTTCAGACTTTAGGTCAGTAGGGAGTATTCAAGTTTCTTCCTGGTAACTGAGCATGACTCGGTGATTAAAGATGTCAGGTGACTTGACATCTCTGGAGGTTCGCTATGGAAAAGTCATGGTCAGAAGCCTTTAAACCCATATACCTGTCTGTGTGTTTATTAATGTCATCAGTAGTGGCAAATGTAGTATATAGTTTGAAAAAATAATGCCCTATTTTTTTAAACTGGATTTATAAAGTCCAAATGTTTACTTAGAAATTAAACATTTTGGTACTGGGGCCTCTAGGATATGTTGGCAGTGGAAAAACTAACCTACACCAGATGGCAGAGGTTAAAGAAATACTATAAAATATGGCTTCTATTCATACGGTTCTCAGACAAACAGAACCCCAAGCAGAAAAAAACTGTGAAAGTGGAAAACCTTTTCATTTGCTTACATTTCTCTTTGCTACTCAGCAAACCTGAGAGGTATTGTATCATCACGTATCAAGAAAGTAATATGCCAGATTGTTGTAACAGGTGGAATATGTTTGTTTGTAACACGTTGAATCTGAAATAAAGAAAGGACCAAAGTTACTAAAGGTTTTTATAAAAACATTTACAAAATGTAAGTACCTCGGTTTTGTACCTTGAAAGCTTACTGCCTAACTCACAATTTGAGACAATAGCTGCATTTTGCACACAAAATATAAAAATTATACTCTCAGATTTTCACAGGTTCAGTTAATTTGGCTAGGTGAACATATAAGCTACAGAGATAATTCTGCATTAGCATTTTTAATTAAACATTTCCCAAGAGAGAGCATTTTTATCTATACTTCATTCTATTTTACCAAAACTATATAATCTCTAAACTTCACCCTTATTTCTTTGTTTCTAAAGCATCTTAAAACCACAACTGTTTTGTAATTTCAATGTATTTACATAGCATTTCATGAATCTATTACGTTTATAAAATAAATCCACTCTCATAATTGAAATACTTCTTGTACAGTTTTTGTCAGTTCAAAAAATCCACTGTGAACCCAAATCTGTAAAGCAAAATGTGTGATATAACCCATTTTCTTATTACATATGTAGTCATATGATGTTTTAAAAAAAAAATGATGTGAACTTGGGCACAATGGACCATGCTGTCAAAAATATTCAGTTGTCAAAAATGCAGATGGCATAAAAACACAGAAACAGATCAGTTATTGGAGGGGGGGCTTTAATAGGAACTATTGCCTGGATTTTTAAAATTGATTACGTGCCTAAATATGTGGGTGGGTATCCAGTAAGGTCTTTAAGGATACCTAAATATTTCTTTAAAAAAAAAAAATTTACGTGAATACTTAGGCAATTTTACCTTGAGAGACATGGTCCAATGTCCAAGATAGAAATAAATGTTCTCCCATATAAACAATGGTCAAAAAAGAAAACAGCAAGATGTCTGAGGAGGGAAAAGCTCCCTGATGATTTGTCCTTTTCCCTTACAAAAAAAAAAAAAA
>VZTI01004803.1:3085510-3151628 GCA_013397865.1 Struthidea cinerea
AAAAAGAATGAAAATAAAGCAGAGGCAAATGGAAAGCTCTGCACAATGAAAACAACTACTGAGCAGTTCTTGAGAACATTCAGTAAAGACTTCATGTATTTGCAGTGTCTGAACTACAAGCCATTACTAATGAAACAGCACTACTAAGGGCATTCAAAAGGACAATTATGGTCTGTGACAAGCTACCTGGCCAATCTCAAATAGTTCAGCTGGAGGCAGGCTCTGCCTTTTCCTTCCTGAGCAGTTCCCCCGAGAAAGAGAGAAATCTTGAAATACAGAACATGCTTACAACTACTGTGACTGCTCCCTCCTTCTGCCCACCCTATTTTTGCCCCTTTTGCCTGTAAGACTAGTGGCATTTTGGTGTGAATACAAAGCCTCCTTGCGATGGATATAGAGTCAAGTGTTCATAATAAACTCATCTCTTATTGCTAGGCAACACTGAGCAATGTGAATTTGTCACTTCTGTTTGGTGCAACTTTCAATTTCACCTCCAACTGTAACAATATAGCCTGCTATATTTTAGATGCCACTGTGGTTGGATGCCATCCCAGGAAAGATGTGAACTACTACTGACAGGGAGTGAATGACTGGCAATGGGCATAAGCAGTTTTTTGATTCTTAAGCCTTGACATATAATTAATTGCTAGATTTATTCTTCTAAGAAATTCATTCTTCATGATTCCTATTTACTGGCTCCCTTTTAGAAAAGGCAAATGGAACAAACTTCCAGTAAGGGAAAGTTTTGTTTGCCTGTTTAGCTTTTTATCATGTGGTATTTGTTCTGTTCATATTTTTCTGCTTTGACTGACTTTTTGAGGGGAGGCGATAAGCAAAATTCAAATCTTAAGTACCCTCAATCAAGCAAGTATCATTATTTCTAAGTCAGATCCAATTATTTGTTTGAATCAATACATTTCTTACTGCTGAATACCCCTTGCATCTAACAACACCCATTGTTGAGGAGCTCAGATTATTGCAGAATGAATTCTATAGCCACAATTTTTTCAATCTGAAACCAAACTCCCCATCCAATATAAAATAAGATTAATGCTATTACATGCTATCTAGGCTTCTTTTTATTTTTTATTACAGGACTGATAATTTTGTTTTTAAAACCTTGGTGTGATTGTCTGATCTGCTTATGAGGTCTCAGCTCTTTGATCTTTAAAGAATTAGGTCTGGTTGAAGGGCAAAAAAGGGAAAACTGAAAACTGATACTGCTTCACCACCTTTGTCTAAGACAGAGCTAGAAAAAGGGACAAATTTATACTTCAAAGAAAATACATGTCTTCTAAAAATCATCATCAACAGTCATTTCTCTAAATGTTTAGAAACATTTCACAACTACATTAACTACAGAAATATGCCAAACAACTGAGAATCTTAGTAATATTTTAGTCTTTGCATATTTTCACTGACTCACTGAAAACAAAAGGAGTTTCTGTAACTGTATGAATGAACCATGGCATGTGCATGTTCTTGTAAGAAAGGCCAAGGGTGCAGTTCTATTTTCTTAGCTCTGCTTTCATATTTATGTGTCTCATTTCCAGCTCATTGCTGATGCCTTAGTTGCACTATCCATCAACACTTTTATCCTCCTTGTTCCTCAAAAAGAACATAAAATCCTTTTTTATGTCGTGGTAATATTATTGCAAATAAAAGCAAATACCAAAATCTTTATTAGTCTGCCAAAATAATAAACTATTTAATAAAAGCATGCTGTAAAAATAAGGTCATTTGCATCACTCAAGTTTCTTGCAGAAAATACAGAGAATTATTGGTCAAAAAGTACAAACTGACAGCAATTATTTTTGCTGTTGATCCATGCTGCCTGAAAATGGGTTAAAAAATGCACTGGGGTTTCACAAGTTTTCTATCTTTAAATGTTTGCTTTTAATGCTGTAGTATACATAAGAGCCCAGGAGAATCAAATTTTTCAAGGCTGTTTTTTACCAATCTTATCTATAATGGAAGAAGGAGAGACTGCATATACCCTATTAGAAATCTTTAATGCAAATCTTATAGTAACCTTCTGACTTCCATACTGCCACAAGATTTGTCATCCAAATATTTACCATTTTTATACTCCTTATTAATTGTGTTTCGTTAGGATTTGTGTCAGCTTTAGCTATATGATTTTCTTTCACCTTATCCTTTTGCTATCCTTGCAGAAGACAGATCAATGAAAAGCTTCTATTTAAGAAGTTTGTTAAATGTTTTAAGTTCCTCATGCTGTTAAAATCATGTGTCTAATGTCTGATCCTTTTTTCCTGTACTACAAACCTCACCATTATTTTCTCACTGCAGTCTTTCTCCCCATCTGGCAGTTTTGCAAATATGTTATTTGATAGAGCACAGAAAAATCAGTTGCCGTGGTGAGATTTAAACACTGCTTCTGATGTCCCTGAATACTTCACTAGAAGAACCTGCATATTAACACTGAAAATAAGCAAAATTAAGCTAATCTTATAAATTTATATAATTATACATTATCTCATTCATTGCACATAAAGTATTTCCTTTAATTGCCATAATCTACATGATAGGAATGACTTTTAGAGCAACTGGGTTAAAAGGTTTATGAAAAGACTCTTTAAAATACTTACTACAATGATGTTTTGTAACTTAGTTGTAAACTCACATAATTCTCAAAATACTCTGCAAGGCATTGCTATGTCACTTTACATATAGAGAAAATGAAACAAAGAGCAGCTGAAGTAGCAGGAATGATCAAGCAATGATCAACAAGTTATTGACCAGAGAATAAAATTTCAAGACTCAGATCACTGGTGCTGTCTCAGTATTTTTGGGCTCTACTGCCTCTGCTTCTTAAGTGCAATAGAGATGCTCCACTTCTTTAGAGGATTAGACCTGCATAGAGATGAAATATTTTAAAAATACATTATATATATTGAAATGAGTACTTCATGGAGCCCTGTTAGTATATTCAATCATGCTTTAAACCATAAAGCAGCCAGGAGTTATTCTCCTTGCTTCACAGACTGCAGACTGCTGAAAGCTGAATTAACTCTTCTATGAAATAATGTTTAAAATGTCACATGATACGTGCAGGGTAGATAAAAGAATGCATGTTAGGAACAGCACTTTTTTTTTTTTAATTCTGAACGTGTGGAAATTCAGTATTTGCATCCATTTGTATGTTCAGTCAAGGTTAATTTTTGTCTTGCAAACATCTGAGCTGAGTTACACACGAGGTAGTCATTCATATGTAACTAAATCAGTCATTTCCAAAGTTTACTTGTTTGGATCTCACACACAGTAACAGCAGTTGCTGAACTAACAGCTCTCCGATACATGCAGGACTGTGTACTTCAGGAGGAAGGTTTTCAAGTCTTATGAAAATCATACAATTGAAACACAGAATATGTACAAGAGCTTCAGTAAGCAGTGTAATAGTTTAAATTAAAAGCACTTACATTGTATGTGCTTGGTATTTATTGGGCTTACTATGCTATGTATACATCATTAAGACAGATGGGATTTTAAAGACTTAGATAATTGTATGAATGTTAATTAGAGCTTTGTCTATTCAGGCTAAGAGATGCAATAAAGATATCACCAAATCACATTTTTCAGAATATTTTATCTTGTATTACCTGTAAAACTCAGCAGATGTGCAAAGGTCTTTTAAGGATAATTTCTGAGCTGTGTTCTTACATATAAGATAATTAAATAAATTGTCAACAGTGAAACAAACCAGGGGAAGATCCCCGTAGACAAAAATTTGTGACTTGAAAAGACAATAGATTATTAAAATTCCTTTCAAATTTTTTTTTTTTAAAAACCCACAAGCCCACCAACCAAAAAACCCAAACCCAAATAAACAGCCCAAACCAGGCAATGGAACCTAGCAAATTGAAATCCATGTTCACACAGAAAAACCAGGGATAGTCCTCTGGATTAGTGGCATAGTTGATTATGGACAGAGAATCTGTAAAGTGATCCAGTAGTTCATGAAACTGCCTTTCAATCTCTGCAGATGGATGGTAAACTTTTATTTGTCTCCGCTCATATTCCTAAAGTCATAATGATTTTTTTTAACATTACTGCAGTAGTACAATGACTGCAAAGCTGTTTGGTTTTGAAAATCATAATGCTCATATGAAGACCAGAGAGCAGGTGTCCTGCTTTTTGTCTGTGCGCAATTTCTCAGGCGTTATAGAACCATGGAAAAACTAGGAGAGATCTTTTTGCTCTAAACTAGTTCGTATCAATATAGTAATCAGAAGTACCTTTCAGACTCTTGAAAAGTATTTCTTTGCTTCAAAGCTTAAACAACATCAAAGAAAGCATACAGACAAAGAAGTGTTAGAAAGGAAGTAACATGCCCTTATTTTTAGCACTTGCCCACTTGTCACTCTTATACTCTCATCTGCCTTTCAAATGTTGTGTAATCTAATTTTTATGCATATTGTATGCTCATACAGACAATTTCCTCATTTCAGAGTATGCTGAGTTTGGTAAAGGCTTTTGTACTTTTCCTTAACCTGTTTCAGAAATAGCACTGTCACCATTTGTCTCAGTAACATACAAGATTATGAAAATTGACATTTTTCTATATAGAAGTGAAAAGAATATTAGTTTTATCAAAGACTAGCTCCCCTCTTCCCCTCCAGTTAGATTTGAATTTGGTCACTTCAGGGCTTACTGTGTAGGATGATTTTAAGCAATGGTCGCTGTGCTTGCAGGCCCTATCACCTAATAATTGACCATGACAGGAATTATATGTCCGAAGCCAAGGGGTAGAGTGAATAGCATATGTCAGGGTCAATTATAAGGTGGAAAACCCTGCAACAAAAAAGACTGCACTGATTAGAGCATGATGTTGACATGGGAGCTGAAGCTTCAATGTTATTTCAAAGGGCACTGTCACAGCCACCCTTCCTTCAGGACTCAAAATCAGAGGCAGAGTATGTCAAGTGGTTTATACTACACATGATGTCATACAGTTCAATGGGACATTGGAAGGTAAAACTGATTTGTTGCTTTTTTCCAGCAATAAAATGCTTTCTCTGTATCACTCAAAATTAAGCTCACTACACTTTTCTAATTAGGTCAAAACAGCTCCATACTTACTAGATTAATTCTCTCTTGAAAAATCTAACTGTGAGACGAAGTGTATTAAATGTGACACATTAAAATCTGTTTTGATTGGTAAAGTTATTAATGTTATTTTTACCGGCAAAATTGAACAGACTAAGAACAGTGGAATGAAAAGAAAATAGTCCTTTTTATTACTTACAGCTCTGTTATAAATATTTTATGGTGCAGGAAGATTTTTGCAATGAAACAAATGGGCCAAAAAACTTGCTGTTTGCTTACTCCCCTGAAACTTCACCAGCTTTAACCTACTCAAATGTTTTAATCAATGATGAACTGCAGAACCATTTAGTAAGTGAGGAATGATCTCAAATTATATACCACTACAAGAAGAGACTATCGTTTCTTTTTGTATTTTCATTGCAACAGTTCAATTTTCTGAGCCTTTTCACTGAAAGCTGTTTCTCTAAATTTCTGTGTCTCTGTAAAAATATCCAGGCCATTTCTGCCTACAAGATCCCAGTGGTTTAGCTCATGATGACGGAGAAGATACTGCAGCTTAACCTCATTAACTAGATAGCTTATTTCTCTCTGTTCTCATGGATTATTATCCATGACCACATTTTTTCTGGGTGTTTTTCAGCCAGTAAGTGGCTAACTCCCAATAAATTAAAGCCCATAGTTTTGGATTCAAATTTGTTGGATGATGAACACATTTTAAGGATTATTGAGCCTAGTCTCTTTCTTCCTCTCTAGAATGGTTAATAGGAGATCATAGTCTCTAACATGCAGAAACACTCCAAAATTTGTCTTCAGTCTTCATTGGCAGCTAATACAGCTTCATAGGAAATATCTCATGTTAGATGACAGGGACTTGGTTTTGAATCTTGTACATGTATTTCTTTACAATGAACTCACCTTTGATTTACATTTTTTTCAATGTATCATTAGATTAGCTCACACATTTGTTCTGTATTTAAAATTTACACAAAAAATTAAAATCTTTATTTCTAAACCCCCCATTTTTTAATAAGTGAGAAAAAGTGAGGAGAATATAAAAGTGCTTTGAACCTGTAAATGTAACATCCCCACTTAACTTTTTAATTTCCATCAAAATAGATATACGCAGAACAGAAGCTCCTTTATTACTACAGGCTTTCTGGTTACCTGGAGGTGATCAGACATATTTTTTTTCTTGAAAGTATTTAAAGACTTCACATGGAGAAAAATACATTTAAATCCCATGGATTAAGCTGAACAGAAAAAAGGTAAATTAATGATTTTGGCAGTCACACTCAACAGTTTCTCTTGGTGGTAATTAATGGTAGTGCTTTTACTAATAGAGTAAAAATTTTGAACACTGGAAACTCATCTAGTCAAGTGAAAAAACTGTTCATCTGTCAGTGAATATTAATTTAGCTTGCAACTAGTGCATGATGGAAACACTGGTCATTTTGACAGAGGCATGACCTTATAAGGTTAATATTATACTTTTGACTCTCTGAAGAATGGTAGATTGGTCAATGAAGTTCATCAAAAGCTTAGAAAAACTGACATCATATAAGGACAATTACCTATTATTCAAGAACCTATACAATGCTACCTTAGGCTAAATTCTGTTTGTGTCACAGTGGTTAATGAATACTGGTCTGAGAGTCCTAACAAGTTCTATACAAAGGACAAAATAAAGTTGCTGAATTTCATAGTTCTGCAGAAAGAATTCAAATCACTTACGAAAATGACAAGCCTTGTCTTACCAGAACTAAGAACGATAGGATTAGCTGTATATATACTTAGTAGTGTTTATATGGAGCACTTAAGAGCAAGGAGACCATAGGCCAAGTAAGTCATTCTTCACATACAGCGCTAATCACCGGGGCCATGTCCATGTGAATGGCTGGAGATCAACCTCAAGTCAATGTATGCGTATTTTGGTCTAAAAAGAGATGATCAGTGTGACAAGGTGCTCAAGCTAATCTTAACAGCTTGTTTTATTTAGGGCATCATGCACTGTTAATGTGGTTATGCAGCATTCAGAACACTTTATATCTGTTGAGCTGTAGAAACTAGACAGTAGGACCTGGAGTCCTTGTACATCTGAATGGGGAGAGGTACTGCTTAAGAGATTTCTTTTATTCAGATTTTAGTAGTATGTCAATCTCATGCTGCCAAACTAGAATTTTTTTCTCAAAATATAATGCTAGTTTATCTTATGGAGAAATTGAAAATATCCTGCTTACTGTGAAGTAAGTGAAAATTCAGGGAAGCTGTCAATGACAGGCAGCTAAGGGAACTCTGCTGCCAGTTTGTTAGTTAAAAGTCCGATATATTCTCCTGTAAAATCTCAAACCATTTTTCTGTATTACATAGGCAGCTTTGGGTATTAAGAGCAGCAAAAATTTTGCCACCTGTTAAATGAAGAAAACACCTCTGACTATAGGAGAGTCAGAGCAGGACACTGTAATAAGGGGCAATAGTGGCATACTGCCAGCTACATCCCTGAAAACTCTAACATTCCCATTCTGGACCTGGTAAGCAAAGGAGGAGACGATTTTCAAAATCTTTGCTTCAAAATGGAAATGTTCTTCTAACGTTATATCTGCTTTATATATGCAGTATTCTGTTACTTACTGGTGATTCTAATAGGAAATCTTTTAATTAAGAACTTCATTAGTTCACCTTTAACTGCCAATCACCAGATAATTGGCCCTTTGCTAAGAGGCACTGCAGCTCAGGTATGCTAAAATGTCTGTTTCTCAGAATAACTTATTGAAAGTAAGTTATTTTTGGAACTCATTTATAAGAGAACGTAATTAACTATTCCAGATCATTAGGGATACTGCATTGCTTTTTTCAATCCTCTGACAGGTTCCTCCAGTTATACTAATTCATTATCATTATTTTCAACTTTCTAGGCAGAAAAGGGTGAAAAAGAAACACTGAGCTATTGCAGGCCTTCTGTACAAACTAGCCAGTACTCCCCCAAGATGAAAGGCAGCTTTGGTGGATTTTACTGTTTGAGCTGCCGTGGCAGTACAGCAGAATGTCTTGGGGCAAGCAGCTTGAGAGAAGGTGCACTGTCTTTTGTCCACTGTCATATAGCAGAACTTTTTAAGAGCAGTGACACTACACCAGAGCTATCCCATTAAGTGAATGAGAGCTGAAAGATTTTCTCATAAAATATATTCCACATAATTTGAGAACGGCATCCTTTTGGGTAAAATTTGTTTTGAAACACCACTTTACTAATTCAATTTTGATATACTTTGCCTATTCTGGGACCCAAATGCCACTTTATTTGTGCAAATAACTACCGATGTCTTCATCAAATGGAAGTAAATTTTCCAGCTGCACTAGTAAATGATGCAGACCTTGGTCCTACAGTATTCTATTTAACTTCAAACAAGTCTGACTTGTAAGTGGAAATTTGGTTTTTTTGGAAGCTGTAAAACTGAATGCAATAGAACCATCCGCCCAAAACCCAGCTACATTGTATCAACTATAGATTAATAACAACAGACCTTTTCAAAAATGCAAGACTTCAGAATTACTCTTTTTGCAGATCTTCTAGCAATGCTACTTAGAAAAGATCTTTACAAGTTTTTGAATATTTGCTCTAAAGCTGTCTAATTACAGCTACAGATTATATGGCCTCTCCATTTCACAAAGCAGTACAATAATTCATGTACGTGATTTTTACTTTCCATGTATCACTGCTGAGTATTGCAAATAAGCATCTTCTGTGTTTACAACAACTACCTGAATTATTGTTTTTGTGATAACAAAAAAATAAACATATATCATTCAATCCCAGAAAACATAGAGATGATGTATCACAAAATTACCTTCCTCTTTTTTTATTTTCTGGGCAATAAATCAAGTAACTTTGTTGTGCCTTTTTTTACAGTTCCTCGGAGGACTGGTTATTTTCTACTAGTTCATGTACTATGCAATATTGGTTCATTCATTTTAGTAATCTCTGCTAAAATCTCTCTTCTAGCTCAAAATAGGTCTCCATTACCTTTCAGAGCTAAAAAGAAAAGTCTCAACCCCTAAAAAAATTTGTGCAGTTTCATCAGAATTTCACATCTAAGATACCCTCTTTTAGATCACCTAGGATGCTTTGGAGAACAGAAAAAACTTTCAAAGATTTATTCATTATGTCATCATCAATAAACTAGTATGAAACTCAAGTGCCCTGTAAGCAATTCCAAGGCAAGTCAAACATTGTCTCATGATGCTGGCCTCTGAAGCATGAACTGAAGATTTTTTCTTTTTTAAATGGGTGTTTTTTGCAATTATTCTAATGCAGAAAAATCTATGGTATGTTTACTACCTCTTCACAACTACATAGCAAATAAGTTTTATATCAATTGTCATTTCTTCACTTTTCAAAAGTGTATTTAGGAGGCATCATCATCTTCATATCTGCCCATAATTAGCTACTCCTATTTTACAGTGATTTACTGTATAAATCATGTGCTGACTAAAATCAACTTAAAAAAAAAAGTGTTTTTTCAAGCTGTTTCATGAGCTGTGTATAAAAAAAAACTTACATACTTGTCTCACTACACATTTATTTTGGTATATTTATCACTTTAACAAAATGCTTTTTTTTAGAATATTTGCTTCCATTTTATCATTTCCTGGGAACTTCATACCCAACAACCTATGTGCTAAGAATATAAAGCCCGAGCGATACAGATTGTTATATAGCATTGTGTAATATCATGTTACATGGGACTGGTAAATTAGCACTCACAGTGCATAAAGCATTTATCCCAGGATTGAGGAACAGAGCCTTTTGTGGTATCCGCAGCGTTTGCTGCAACTAAATTTAACAGGAACCATGAACGGGCATTTGTGGTCAGTGCAGGTGGCAGGCCGGCACCGCAGGCAGCGGGGCAGCCCCGACGCTCACCCTGAGGCACTGCGCTGGTACCGCTGACCCCGCACAACGCGCTCCAGCCAGGGTGGGCAAACAACTGCGCTCCAGTGGCTTCTTGTCCCATTTTAGTCTCCCAGGCCCTTGAAATCAAAGCCTGGAGAGTGGCGGGCCCTTAGACTGATGCTCAAAACCCTGCCACAATACCACCAGCAATGTCATCATCTGGTGGTATAGGACTCCTAAAATTAGTCTAACAATAAAGTTTATTCTGCAGAACTAACCCACACGTTTCTTCTGTGACATGGGAGAAATAAACTTGTGTGTCACGTGTCAAAAGACTGGACACCTGGGTAAGCTTTTGACTCAGCCTGCAAACCTACAGGGGTGTCCGTCATGTGCCCCATGGCGGGATTGCTCAGAAAACTGGCCCAAAACAGGGATCAGATGACTAGATCAGATTTTCGGTCTGCAGCAACTGAACTCGAGGGTGCAGATGAACATTTTTGTGCTCGCCTGCGAGCAGAGAGCCCTTCCGCAAGGTAGCTAGATGAGCTCGGCTTTCTCCCTCCTCGCTGCCGCGATCACTGGGCCGCGGCGACTTCTGACGCCCCGCGGCATCTCCTGCCCTCCCTACGGGCCGTGCCGGCCTCCCTGCCCTGCGCCGCGGCGGAGTTGCGACTACGCCCTGCAGTCCCCGCGGCGGGCACCCCATGGGGAGGGGGCGGCCTCTCTCGGTCGGCCCTGTTCCCTAGGCAGCAGTCGCTTGGAGCAGGTCCGTGGCTCTTCGCTGAAGGCCAGATGGCAACGGGCAAAGAAGGGGAACCGGCAGGAGCGCCGGGCGATGCCCTCAAACGGCCGGCCCGGGCCTGCCGGCGCGGCCGCCCTGCCCTCCATAGGCGCCCGGCGCTCTGCCTCCGCGGCCGCACCCTTCTCCCGCCCACCCCCGGGTTGCGCCCGCGCTCCGCCGACCCAGCCGACGCGCAGCATCGCGGCGGCGGCAGCGCACCTCTCCGGGCACGGGGGTCCGGCGGCTCGCCGAGCCTCCGTCTGTGCAGGCAGTCTGCCGGCCTGCCCCGGGAGGAGGGCCCGCCGAGGGGAGGCGGCCAAGCGGTAGCGGTAGCAACGGAGGAGCCGGCGGCGTACGCAGCCCAGGGTGGCTGCGGCTACCAGGCTCCTTCCCCGCTGCGCTTGCCGGCTGTCGCCCACCTCCCTGTCAGTGTTACCGCCCCCGGCCTGCGAGCAACATGAGAGTAGTGGCTTTGATCAGGTAACGCGCTGATGGAGCGCCCATGTGAGGGAGCGAGGGGCGTCTCGCAGGCGGAGAGAGGACGCGCGGAGAAGCCCTGCCCGCCCGGGGGTCGCGCTCCACCCAGCGCCGCCCGGGAGACCCGCCCGGCCCTTTCCGCCCGGCCTTCCCGCCCATGCGTTTCCTGCTGCACCCCTTCCCTTGCCCTGGCGACTTTTTCCCCGCCGGCTGTCGGTTCTGCCCGTGGTCCCTGGACTGGCCGTCTCCGAGTGCTGCGGCGGGGCGGTCCCTGCCTGCGAGCAGGGTGAGGCTGGGACAGTTTCCCTTCTGGTTGTCCCGCGTTCTCGAAGAGTTTCAGAACAACCGGTGTCTTTTTTAAAATGAAATAAAAAGCCCCCAAACACAACCAACCAACCCCCCCNTATTTCCCCCAGTCGCTTGCTCTCCGTTATCCCGGTCTTTCGGGTTAGTCTGTCTGCAGCGCGGCGAGAGCCGGAGCCGCCCGGGCCGCCGGCAGCGCCTTCGCCGGGGGCGCAGAGCGTGGGCCGCGCGTCCTGCTTTAAAAAGGGGGTTCTGCTCATTTGCAGTTCAATGTCCAGGTGCTTTTGCTGTCCAAATATCTTAAGCTCTTTCAGGACAGATTTCCTGAACTCTTAACGATAGATTTTTGTAGTATGTTTTTTGCGAGTGATATTTAGTTTGGCCTGTTTTAAAGTGATGAAACTAGCTCGTTTAAATAGTTGGAATTGGACACAGCCCTGCCTGTCAGAGGTTTCTGTTTGCCATCCTTCCCCCCACGCCCCAATGTCCTTTTGTAAGTTACTTTGTCAGTTTCTGCAGTTCTTGTAAATTTTTTGTTTGTTTTTTCAGAAACATTAACATTTTCTAGAAAGGACAGGCATGTGTTTTTCTTGAAGAAACAATAGTTAATTAAGAAAGAATAAGCTTGGAAACCTCTAAATGGAAAAGAATTGTGCTGATGTGAGCTGTGTATTTTTATTTTTTGGTGCAGTAGCTATTTACCTGAGCCTAAATATTTAATGTATTAAATTCTTTCAGGGAATGTCTAATATCAAATCTTGTTGAAATTGGAATTTGGCCACAACAATTGCAAATCATTCCAAACATCATGCAAAGAGGAGGAAATACAGGAAATGTTATCTGTTTTTCAAGATTTGCTTAAATATGGTGTAGGGAAATTGAGCTTCCATGCTTTTTTTTTCATTCTGTATATAAGACTTTGTCTTTCAGGTTTATTTACTTTTATATATTTTTTATATTCTCTAAGCAGAGGAATGTGTTAAAAGGCAGGATGGAATAAAATCCTATAAACAGGTTTCTAACACAATTGCTATTTTAATGGTCTATTTTACAAGGATGGATTTAGTTTCAGTAATAGTTTTAAGAAGAGTTTTAAAGAGACATCAAAGTGTCTGAAGTCTTTGTAACAGATCTAGCCAAAGATCAGAGGGGAAAAAAAGTATTTGAAAAGTGCTTCTTACTTTTGCAAAGGTCAAGATTATGTATGAAACCACTTTAACCTGGTTTTTTTTTTCCTTTTAGGATGTTGGCCACACTAAAAGTTGATAGTCTTGTTTTAAGGTGGTATTTATGGGGTAAACCCTGCATTGTGTTTTGTGCTAAATCATAGACATTTTAAAGCCAGTCTTCAACCTGGAATATGATGTATTTCAACTCTTTAAAATTCTTTTAGAATTTTTTTTAACTGTAAGTGGTTATACTTGTCTGTAGAAAGGAATTTTTTTTTGCCTCAGAAGTCTTTTATAGGTTCATATCTTCATGATTATCCTGGTTTTTTTTCTTCTGGTATTTTGTCTATAAGCCTGCTGTTAACGTACTTGCAGCATTGTCAAAAAGAACCCCGAATGGCCTCACTTTGGAGCTTTCTACAGAAAGGCCTTGTGATTTTTTTTTCTATGATGAGAATTGAGAGGGGTCCCCAGGTTTTTTTTTCTATGATGAGAATTGAGAGGGGTCCCCAGGCTATCTCAGTACTTGCCTTCCTCTGTCTTCTGTGGACTGTGCTGAGTCCACCTTCCTCCCATAACATGGGCTGTCTGGTTTCATTTGTCTTCACCATATTGTGTTTTACGGTTAGTTTGGAAGGTCTTGTAGGTAGGCACCATTTCGTTTGTTTCTTGGTACTGTTAGTTTTAGGGCTATGGTAAGTAATACCGAGAATAAATAACTATTTATTTACACTACAGTAGTATGGGATGCAGTAAGCACAAATTTCCACCTACTAACTGGTGGTCCAATGTAGGCAATGTGGACATAGTTGCATCTTAAAATGTCTGTATGTATATATATACACATAAATTAATTGAAAATATTTATTCCTGTGACATTTTAATTTTTGATTTCAATTTTTTAAAATAACGAAATGCTGTGAACAGCATAGGCAATTATCTATTGTCATACAATTATTTTTTTGAAGTGGTGTTTGTAGTTGAAATCAGAACTAGTGGGAGACTTATTTTTTAGCATAAAGTCATTCAGAAGGAAACGGGTCTTTGTCTCATGACTCTGTTAAGCCTGAAAGTTCACATTATGAAGTGAATAAGTTTTCAAGCTAACAAGAACAGTATCAAAATTAATGAATGTTGATTTTTAAATTTTTTTTTGTGTGTCTGTGTTATAGGTTAGAAGAAAGTTGCAGGTATGCATGAGAAGAATGTTAGGTAGGGATGGAGCCTCAAAGTAGGAATCTATCATATTTATAATTACTTTTTTTTTAGCACTGAAACAGAAGCAGCTGCTTTACAAAAATCTGTTAAGTACAAAAGGATGCCATGTTATTTACACTAGATCTGTTTTAGGTTTGAATTACACAGCAAATTAAAGACAGTATACAGAATTTTAGCATGGATAAAAGCCGAAATTGAGGGGAATAGCTATAGGTTTACATTCCTCTAAGGCACTTTCAAGCTCTTGCGTAGAGGGCTAGATAAAAGGGAGAGCTTAATGCTGGAAATTCAGAAGAAGTTTGTTTCAAAATCACAGAATCATTTAGGTTGGAAAAGACCTCCAAGATTATCAAGTCCAACATTTGAGCGATCACCACTTGTCAACTAGACCATAGCACCAATTGCCATGTCCAGTCATTTCTTGCACATCTCCAGGGGTGGTTACTGCACCACCTCCCTGGGCAGCCCATTCAAATGCTTGACAACCCTTCCCGTGAAGAAATTCTTCCTGATGTCCAACTTGAACGTCCCCCGGTGCAGCTTGAGGCCATTTCCTCTTGTCCTTCACTTGTTTTCAAGGGAGAAGAGGCCAACCCCCACCTTGCTACAACACCACTTTCAGGTATAAATAGTAATAGTGTGATCACAAGGAACACAACGATCTATTGTAGCAAGGACTGCTTGTACTATCTGTTCTCCTGTGCATGTCTCAGTGATTCTGAAACAAAATGCGGTTTTACAGAGCTTGTATAGATCTCTGGTGCAGTTCCTGCCCTGGTTTTTGTGCCTTGGCACTTCAAGAAGCTGCACAGAATCGCCACCTGTAATTGTGCTTTGAAGGCCATGAATCTGAACATGGATCTTTTAAGCAGCGTGTTTTCTAGAGCATTCTTAGTTTTATTGTAGATGTAATATTTCTTTTTCTATTGATTAAAATCCATAGAAATACTTTTTCAGTTACATCACGAGAACAGGATTTTTTCCTCACTGATAGTGGAAAAGATTCTGGTAGATTTTGAATGAATGTCAAAATTAATTGTATCCTCTGTGTTGCAGTATCTTCTCTTGGCCTCAGACAAGAACATGGTTATGTTTGCTTTTATATATTTTTACTAGCAGTAATCATTTTTATTTGCAGTTAAATGCGTTAAAAAATCTATACATACAATGCAGTGTCAACTGAAGCTACTGCCTGTAGTAATTAAAGTTTTTGAGAATGGGAAGTATGTTCAAAATGTTGAAAGTTTAGGCAAAGTATCCCATGAAGGAGAAATACTATTCCTTACGTAGGATCAAGGAGGTCGGAGAAGACCTTTAAGATACTGAGTCCAGCCATTAACCTGACACTGCCAGTCCACTACAAAAATGTGTCCCTAGGCACCACCTCTACATGACAGACCTAATTGAAAAGGATTACTAATGTTGGCAACTTGCTGGAGCAGATTTTGGTTTTTTGATCCAAGTTAACTAGTAATGAGTACAGAGTAATTTGTCTCTGGAGTGGAAGACAGTCTTAGAAGAGATTCCAGTGTCAGTGCGTCTTCTTCATGTAACCTCTCAGGTTAATAATGAGATACAAATCTGGTTATGTGCTTTATGGTTTCTGTATTTAGGCACTATACATATATAGTAAATGTATGGTGAAATCATTCTTTTTCTACCATTAATATTCTACAGCTGTTTTCATATTTCAAAACTTTATAACCAGCTCCGGTAATACTAATTTTTGAACAGTTAGGGAAAAGTTATAAAGGACTAAAACTTTTATCTGTACTTTTAATTGCCACTATTTTCTTTTTCTTACAGTGGTGGGAAGGACAGTTGTTATAATATGATGCAGTGTGTTGCTGCTGGGCATCAGATTGTTGCTCTAGCCAATTTAAGACCTGCTGAAAATACAGGTATGAAAGCCACATTTCTTATAGGAAATTGAAAAAATATGTATATTAGGAACAACAGAGACACGGCTGTGCCTGAATTAAGTTCCTTTGTATGTTTTTATGTAGTTTTGCATATTGAAGGCTGATATAGAAACTTGAAAGAGGTAGAAAAAAGGAAATGCTGTGGAAAGGTATTAAATGTATTTTTTCTTAAAGGGAAAAAAAGCCCACAAGAAGAGAAGATCAGTAAAAGAAAGGCTTACACAATTTGAAAACGAGAGTACAGATATCCTGGTGGTAAACAATGGGATTGTGTGAGTTCAGTAGCACAAATGCTAAAAGGTAATAGATGATGTAATCAACAAAAACTAGCACTGTACTTCTGGAAGTGCTTTAAACTGGTGCTAAACTAAATGCTGTAAACCATTCCAGCTGCCAAAAATGTGCCATTGTGCTGCTGCTCATCCATTTTTATCTTTATATGTCTTTCTCCATTATTCTGACCCAGCATCTGAGAACTGAATTGAGGAACTGATATGGGTTGGAGTTGACCTTGATGCACATATTTTTCCTGCTTTTTTCCTTCCTTTTAGGTTGGACTGATTTTTTGTTCAGTTCCTCACAGGCTCCACCTTATTTCTATGAAAAAGGATGGGAGAAACTCAGGTAGTCAGTGGTGAGGTGAGAGCATGAACTAAGTACTTGTATACTGGAATAAAGCCCAAATTGAAGTGAGACTTGAAAAGCAAGTGAGTTGTTTCCATTTGGTAGGGGAGAACATTAAAGCATGTTAAACTAGGTTCGGTGTTCAACATATGTTAAGCAATTAAGTATGATATTTGGTAACTGTATAGTAGGAGGGTACACAGGGAAGGAAAATGGGAGCTGCTATCACAAATGAGTCACGGGCAGAACTGGCAAATGCTAGGACAGTATAGGAACAATTTATTTTCTGGGTAGCTAGGACATAATAATCTGTAATCTTGTTGAAATATGTTGTCTTCAAACTAATTCATCCACATCAGAAATGTAGAATATTGTCATTAAAATCATAAAATGCTCTCTTTAAGTGTGTAGTTGGAAATTTTATAGAAAGTTAATTGAGGTGCTTCAGGCAATAATGGATTCTATGCCATTCTTTTTATTTTATCTTGTACCACTGTTGCCTGGAGAGTCTCAATTAATAAAGAAACTGTGTATTCTAAGCAGAATATCAGTTAAAGACCTTGTCATGTTCATGTATGTTGAAATCACTGAATTTTCTTTTAAATTGACTCTTCTGGTCTAGGTTGGTTAGTTGTGATTAGGGGTGTGGATTTGCCTGTTGTGTGGCATCAAAGGTGGCATGACCTAATTCTTACATCACAAATTAGTTATCTTGAGCAATGTTACAGACCTTTTTCTTTGCAAGATGTGCTACATAGGTATACAGCAGAAATGCGTGATGTCTGTCTGTAAATTCAGAGAAATACCAGTGTTACAAATTAGCATTATAATAGTGAACTGTGTTAGCTTGTAATAAAGTGAAAATTTCACCAATAATGATGTATTACTTTATCAATCTGTTTGAAATATTATCTAAAAAAAATTATATATAAATGGTTTATTGTATAGTTTGAGATGTGATTCTAATTCGTGATGTCAGCATTTTAGCTGTTTTCTCTTTATCTGCTAGCTACAAACTGCTTGTAAGAAAATTTGGTTAATTTTTTTCTCCAGGTTAAGGAAATACCTTTTTGTTTATGAAACAATGTCAAAATATTACAGTGGTCTACTTTTATTCTACCTCCTTTCATGATGACCATGATAATTTTAACAAGTAAAGTTTTTGTAAATTTTGAGAACCTATTGCTTATTCTCAGTGTTGCAGTGCATTACAAATTTCTTGCTCTGAGTATGTTGAAATACATCTGGATTTGTGCCTCTGACCTGTGTTCCTATTAAAACTACTGTATAAATAGGAGCAGAATTGGACTGATATGAGATTTTTTGGATGAAGCAGGAAGAAGAAAAGACACCACAATTTGCAAATAGGCAGCATGTTTGTGACAGATGTCTTCCTCTCCATACGTCTGTTGGGTGGAGAAATCTATTTTTTTTCTTTCCATGTTTATAGTGGTGTTGTCACCAAACATCTGTTTGTGAACTGAAAAATATTAACATTTAGATTTTCTCAGTGCTTTGTAGTATTGTGATTATCTGTAATTGTTGAAACAATGTACCTAATATGATTGTTTCTTAATTGTGGCAGGGCAGACTGATGAATTGGACAGCTATATGTATCAGACAGTAGGACACCATGCCATTGACCTATATGCTGATGCATTGGATTTGCCACTCTATCGTGGTTTTATAAAAGGTACCAGTGTAAATACTGGCAGAGTGTATACTGCATGCCAGGAAGATGAGGTTGAAGACCTTTACCAGCTCATGAAACTTGTTAAGGTATGCTGATTGAATATAATTATATAGTTGGGGATAATTATATTGCTTAACTCATTTGGGAATTTAAGTAAATGATCCACTTAGGTATTTAAGGAAAGCTTTAAGAAAGAAATGGAACACTTTTATTTCTATTCCTTTCTTCTTTCTTGGACTGTAAATATATAGCATAACTGATATTCTTCTTGCCCCAATGTAAATCACACTTATTATCCTCATTTCAAGCCAAAACCTTTTTCCTATTTAATAAAAACACCTATAACAGGCGCTTGGCTTGTACGACAAAAAAACGTAGTTGTGGCTCTCATCTATAAATAGAATATTTAGGTAATTTTGCATTTGAAATAAAGTATCGCTTGATTACTGTAATGAGAGATCTTTTGTATTTTGTGCATTTATCAATGTATGGAAAGTAATGTCTAGACATCTCCATTTGAGTACACTTATTATGTGTAAGCCAGAATCTGTTATTTGTTTGTGTGTTCCAGATAATTCGCCAGGTATTACAGAATGTTTTACAATGACAGTTTTGAGTCTGGTAGCCCTGTGATTATATTCTAATATATGACATAGTAGCAATAATGTATATCAATCAATCCTTTTTAGCTATAAATTCAATTAAAGAGAGACGATGAGCCCACTTTCTAAACCACTTAAAATTTATTCTCTGTTCTTTTTCAAAATCTTTCATATAGTACTTTATTTTCTACCAATATTAAATCAGATCTCATTGAAAAAAATATAAAACCTCCTGTTGGCTCTAGAGATTTTCCACAATGTTTGAATGAACATGCTATGTCCATTCCAGCTAATTGTGTTGATTACTGCAGTGCACAGTACTAAAACCAATACAATGTTCAGAAAATCATAATTGCTATTTTAAAGAAAGTAAATATGTAATTTTATTGAGCAAACTGGTATAGGCTACTTTCTGAAACTTCAGGTAAAGGTGTTTGTAGTCTTCAAGTCAGGTATTGAACATTTTCTAGCTTGCTTTCCTTCATTAAAATGAGAATTGAGATTCATGAACCTAAATACTTCAGGCTCTATTCTGTATTTAGTTAAAAAAAAAAAAAATCAAATTGCAGGTAAGACCTAAGGTTGTGGTTTGAATGCAGAGTGCTTCCTGTTCTAAAGTAATCAAGATCATATACCTATGTTGGAGTATGAGATTACAGAACAGGAGAACAGTGCATGTAGGCAGTACAGCCTCGAGTTACGCTGGGGAGGTTTAGGTTGGGTATTAGGAGACATTTCTTTACTGAAAGGGTTAGCAAGCATTGGAACGGGCTGCTCATGGAAATGGTTGAGTCACTGTCTCTGGAGGTATTTAAAAGTTGTGTAGAGTTGGTGCCTAGGGCTTAGTGGTGGACTTGGCAATGTTAGGTTAGTGGTTGGACTTGATGATTTCAAGGGTCTTTTGCAACCTAAATAATTCTATGATAATGCTCTAGAGTGCTTCACAGAGGTTTTAAATGGAATGTGCATATCCTGCAGTACAGGAATCGAAAGAAATATGATACAGCAGTTTTAAATTATTTTTGAACCACTGTAGTATTAGAAATTAGAAGGACTGATATCTGCTGTCTCTTAAAGCTGCATACTAACAGCTTTCTGCTGCTGGGTTAGGTAATAAATTACTGATCAATTTAATTAAAAATGGGGAAATTAGTGGCAATTAAGATGATACTTCCTTTACGATTCTTGCTGTCTTTGGAGGAATGGATCCCTGACATAAATTAATGCTAGTGTTAAATCTTGACAACTTCTGCTTTGGAAGTTTGTACATGATAATTATAACTATAGCTGAAAGAGATGTTATCTTGTTGTCTGGAACTAAATAACTATTTCTTTCCTGTATAGAAATATTAATTCCACTATATGATATCTTAAGACGTAAATATTAACAATATACTGCCTTTGTGTTAGACTTTGTACAACGATGTCTTTACAGTCAAACCTAGCTATGAAATTCTGATACAAAAGTTTCAGTAAGTGTCTTGTGTATTTTGATGAATAATTGCTAAATTACAAGGGGAAATAAACTACAGCAACTGTGGTATTTTAGTTTTAAGAAGACAACTAACATTTTTCTTCTGTGTGTTAGCAGTAACTTTGAAAGCTTTCTGGTTTTATTTTTTCACATTTTTAAATAACTGCTGTTTAGTAGCTTTACTATTTAAGTCTTAATCACTGAGGTTTTTGCTTTAGGAGCTTTTTTCCCCAGATGTTAATAGTTTTAAACAGAGAAGTCAATTTGCCTTCTCCTGAAGGGAGGGGATGAATTGTGTGGAAGCCTTGTCAAAACCATCTTTGAGTGATTGTAATTTTAAAACAGTGGTCAAATAACATAGCTTTTTTTTTTTTCTGTCAAATGGTTTGGGGCCAAAACTACAGGAAAGGTGTGTCTAAATCAAAATCACACAATGTACCTTACTTTCCATTGCAAAGAATGTTTCTATTGCAAGTACTTATTTAGTAAAAAATTAAAACAAAATACTTTTTAAAAAACTGTATGAATTTGGACGTATAAAATGTTTTTAAAAGCAGTATTTTGAGAACAAGATTTCTAAAAAATTAAATATTCCCTTGTAGTTCTGGGAGACAACAGTCCTGTTCTAGTTCATGTGACTCAGTTATTGATACTGAATGTCAATAACTGTAAACCTATTAATGTTATTGTCACAAACCCAGGTGATTGATAGGTATAAAGGAAATTTATATCTATTTTCCAGTTGCCTAATGCCATGTTTTAGGATCTGTATTCAGTATAAATTGTGAAACATATCAGAGTACTTATGTGACGTCTAAATGTATCTTACTATGCAGTCTTCGCCTGATAGTAGAATATTTACTTCAAGAGACATGTAAATCCTGAACTCTAAAGAATAATTTAATCTCCTCTCGATGTTACTGAATAGGGATTACTGATATCCCTGTTTGTCCATGTTTGTTCCTGTCCGTATTGGAGATTTTCCCAGCCAAGCCTGTAAGCATTAGAGTTTCTTAGTTACCTGAATTATCCTTCAGGGTTTTTATAATGGTGCTGTCTTTGAAATGTGGTGGGAAACTGTATTTCTTTCCCTTTAGTGGCAGGAAAGACTGGAACATGAAGGCATTTTTCTGAAACTTTCCTACAACATCTCAATTTAGGCAGTATTTAACTGTTTTCTCCCCTTTTCAGTGTAATTATGATCTTGTTCAAATAATACCGTGATGTTTTATGCAAGCACATACAGAAGTGGTATTAGATGGGTTGAATGTTGGATTGTTTTCTGTATCTCATGGAACTATGGCTGAACTTTTGTTCAGGCCAGTGGTTGTAGCAGCTTCCAGATTAAACAGACTGATGCAAGATACTTTGTTTTCAGTAGACAATTCTGTCCTCTTTCAAATTTCTTGCCTTATCTCCTCTACTCCATATGTCTTTGCCTTTGATTGGTAAGTTTCTATTGCTGAAGTAACTTGCAGAATTCTTGAACTAGGTAAAAATGTTTTCCTTCTAGTTCTTTTTTTTCATATTTTTCAATGACATGCTTAATTACTTGATTATTTTTTAATTATTGTTTAAAAATTATTCTTTTTGTAGTTTTCTTATATTTCCCCATGTTTACTGTAAATCATGCAAATGGATTTTTAGTGGATTTTCAGTTTCAGTCATTTCTGTCAGAGTCCTTTTTGTTGTGCCCTTTGTGGATTTAGAACCCACAAGCTTTCAAAAAAATGGAGTTCACTTGTAATAAATTTATATATTGGCTCTCAGGAGTGAAGAAATATTAATTATGAAATCATCCATTGATCGTCGGCTGAAAAAGAAATATTAATGTTGGATATATTGGTTGTATGAAACATTTGAATAATAATAGCCTTTGCTTGTGGCGCTGTTTTATTTTATCAGTAATGTGGAAGGGAGAGAAAGATGATTTATTTTCTAAAATATCATTGCATTCTGGAACAGGGATGTTATAACAGTCAGTCACTAAGAATAAGTAACATTTTTTTAGTTACAGAAATCAAGAGCTTAATAATACAGTGTGATTCTTATATTTAATAATTACATTTTAAAAACAGGATCATGATTTTTTTAAATGGTCCCAGTCTGATGTTTACTGAAGACAGAAAGTATTCCTGTCTGAGAGTTAAAATTGCAATAACAATGCCATTTTAAATGTTACATAAGATGTTTTATCTCAGACAAAGTACTTGAACTGTGTGGGTTCAGGTGGAATAGAAGTAACTTAGGTCCTATCGGTATTCAGTGAAACACCCTAAGATTTCTTCAGAAAACAGTTCTTCAGTGTTTGAGATGAATGGATGAAATATAATTTATTACATTTATTCTGTGGCCTTCAGATAGGGATTAATTCCCTCATGGAACATAAAGTTTTCGGTTGCTTGATATTACTAATAGTCTTCCATGCTGAGGAAACAGTCTTTCACCCTTCTCCAGAATTCAGCTGCTGTGGCCAACGGGTGAAAAGAGTTCTCAGATTCAATGTGATTGCTGACTCTCTGTGGCTTTTGTACAGACAAAGGTTTAGGTGTTCCTACCAGGAAAAATACATTAATAAATGTAACGTAGTATTCTATCACAGCATTGCTTCTTTGTCTTCTGTTATGTGTGTAAAAGAAACTGTAAAGTATATAGGAATAATTACTTGGTTTTTACATGTCTGGTGTATGTGGCTTCAGTTGTAGTATGTACATGATAAAGACTAGTCATGTACTCTTAACTCATACAAATAAGGTTTGCAGAATTTCTTAGGAGTCTTAAAAAGACCATATAATTGTTAGTTTTAGAATCCTGACAGACTCGAAGAATCTGTAATCTGAGGTCCTCAGCATGCTCTTCACAAAATTACTTTTGCAGTTTATGAGTTCGGACAAGGTAGGTAGCTTCCCGCTCTCACTTATGGGATTCAGAGAGTTCAGAAGTGTGCAAAAGAGTTCTGTTCTAGTAATTTCACATGTTTGCATTGAAGAAAATCTGGTATTTTCCCCATTATTATTTGAATTATCTGTAGATATATAGATTAATTTCTCAGAGTTGTATTTCTCAACATTTTGGAGAAAGATTAAATTGTACCGACAGATTTTTTTCTGTATGCTGAATTTCCAAAATAATCACTCCTGCATAATTTTTCTGCCTGCATTGTGATTATTGCAAATCAAGAATACCATGCCCTTGATATATTAATAGATTACCTTTATATATAATTCAACAGTTGAAATACAGAATTTTTATATGGCAAGTGAAATTACACCGTAAGTATTGAAAAAAAATGGTAAAAAATCTTCAATGCCCAGTTGAGGGAAACTGTGATACATAAAACAATAGAAGTTATTGACTGGGTCCTTTACTCATCATGTAGATTTGGTGAACATTTGGAGACCATATCTCCTAGCACAGCTTTTTGTTTTTAGATGTGGAAGTTAAATGGGAACTTTTAGAAATTGTATGAAATGGTTTCCTACACTGACAAGAAATAAATAACTGTGTTTCCTGATAAAATAAGAATTTTTTTTCTGAGAGAAAAATATTTGCTGTGTTTTTTCATATCCTTAGTTCGTCCACCTTTTTTAATGAGTAAATTTTTATCTGCAAGGATTTGGATTGTCCCTTTGCCCTCATTGTGTTAAATGATTACATTTTTTAATCGACTTGTTATTTTTTCTTTTAATTAATTCTGGATTGGTATTCCGTAGCTTCCTCCACCTAAGGGATGACCATTGTCATTAGCAGTGAATAAAAGTGTGAATGAAGGGAAGAGGGTAAGAAGTAATTGCATAGTTGGCAGTGTTTTAAGCAGTGTAAAATTAATTATATATGTTGTTTCATTCAAAACACAGGGTTTGTTGACTTGTTGTGGGGATTTTTGTATGAATTTCAAAATGAGATGGGAACAAGGAAATTTTTTAATCAACAGGATGCCTGGAGTTCTGCATGTCTCCTCTGAACTGTTCAGGCAGGGTCAGGATGTTTTTTCATTTGGGTTTGTTTTTTTTTTTCTTTTCAGAAGGGGATCTTCAGCAATATCTTTGAGGTAGTTTCTTACTGTGAGAAATGTTGAGCTCTATGTAAACAAAAAAGTCACTGTATTTCTCCCTGTTAGGTGCGTGGAGTTGTTTTCACTCACTCCCCGTCTTGTGTTAATATTGAATAAGCAGAGACAGTCAGGCTGGTGGTGAAAGATGGTAAGCAACCCTGAGGGCTTGTTCTGGTCAGCTTGAAACCTCTGATTGCCAGGTTTTCCTAATTTCCCATTTCCAGGGCATCTCTAGTGTGACCTTGCCTGCTGAATATGATGTTCTGGGTTGCAAGATTCTCACATGCATTTGGGAATGGGCAGCCAGGCATTGTTTACAGGACGCCAAATGAACCGTGCGCTCGCAGCAAGTTTGATAAACACACATTTCCTCCTTTTATCAGGAAGATTGCAGAATGTGAAGTATGAGTTTCCAGTTTTACTCATTCCCTTCAGACCTTTTCCTGTTTAAAAACTGAATCTCACTAACTGGATGATGATACATCCTTAGATTTTGTTTTGCCTTTTCTTTTATTGTTGTTTTGAATTCAACTTACTGGTCACTGACATTTTATTTATTTTACCTTGACCAGGTTTGATAGACTTTCAGATAAAAGCTTTCCATTTGTTCAGCACAGAAAAGGTTCATCCCTATAAATGTAAAGTGAATGCTAATTAACAGTAATGACTTCTAATCACTTTGCTTTTATACTCCTCTAGGAGCACAGCTATTATCCAATGCAGTTAAGTGAAATGCTTGTATATGAATCAACAATGCTGTATTTCTTCTTGTAGCTATTGCTCATAATCAAACTTTGAATAAATTACGATAGTAAAATTGGTTTTAATGTGTTCTATTGCACAGGCAGAAAGGAACCTTAAATATCTTGTTAAATATCTTGAATATTTAGAGAGTTATCTAGTAACATTTTGGCATTCATTATTGTAGTTAAGTGGAAAAATGAATTAAGATGTTTAAGTCAATTTTGTAAACATTATCAAAACTTTTTTCATCGTTTGAATTGTATTTAAGTGATGTGCATAGATGCAACAGTCTCCGAAGCAGCTCCATTTGGATCCAATTGCATGTCTCTAGGAATGCACTGCAAATTTCTGCCTTCGAATGCAGTTAAGTTTTACATAGAACAAACATGTTTTATAGCTTGAGAACTGCACCTGTTTTAGCCTAGTGTCATAGATTATATATAGTAGGTTAATATACATTAATGCATTTCTTTATCAATACTGTGTATTTAACAGACTGTTAGGTTTTTTTACATGTATGCAAACTGCCTGTCTGCCTGCAATCACATACACTTAAAAAGGTGTATGAAAGTAATACAAGTGAAATTTTTATCAACAGCTGGAAACAATAAGATGAAACTTTGTTTTAGACTAGACTGCTAGAAACAATGCTAATGAAGAGTTTACTAGACTGGTAGAATGTTAAGCAATTTTAAAATAATTCTGGTTTAGGAACAGAATTAGGCTAAAAACAATATATATGAATTTAAAATTTAGCAAACTTTTCCACTTAGCATTCCACATACAGGGGCTGTTTGGAAGGCAGAAGTCGTAAAACCTGGATGAAACCCATTTCTGACGTGAACATTAGTTTTTGTTTTAATTTCTCTTTTATTAATAAGTTCCTTGAAACAATTTCTTAAATCACTTAGGAATTCTAGGTTTCAGTGTCTGGCAGGGAACTGGGGTCTTGCTTAGTCAATATATTTGTGTTGCCTGGTTTTGCAATTTCTAAAAAAAAAAATTAGATTTTCATTTTCTGTGGCAGTTTCCTTTCATGTAGTACATCTGTCTTTGCATGCTTAGAGACACAATTCTTTCACAGTTACCATCACAGTTCTTATGGATGTGGATGTGAGTGAGTATCCACAGGCACCGTCTGTGGTTTTGATTTTGTTTGTTTTGTTCATTCATTCACATAGCTTTAGACAATTTTCTGGTATGTTTCATTTGCTTGAGCATCTTTTCGGTTAACATTTATTCTTTGGTTTATTATGAAATCATTGCCTAATGTAATTTCAAATTACCCTCCATGTAGTACTCTTTAAATGTGAGTTTGAGTCAGTGTTCATAAAAGTCCTGTGTTTTTTTGCTGTAGTACTGCAAAATATGCTGCTTGTGGGTTTTGCCACCACAATGTGGGAGAAAAGTAACACCTTTCTTCTCTTAAGTTTCATTAAATGATTGATACTATCCATATCTTATTTCAGTACTTGTTTTTCCGTTGGCATCTTAATAATGATTTTAAAATATAAAAATGAAAAATACAAAAACTATTAATTATTCCGTGCTTAGGTAGCTGACTGTTTTGTATTGTTTGAAATTCTCATTAGGAAGTGCTAAAACATTTCAAAATGTATTAGTGCTTAAAAAATGTAATTGGGGTTGTTTCTAATAAAATAAAATAAAAGGCAAACTTTCATATAAACTAACAGTAAAACATTTATCAAATTTGTTTTCATAAATATTTGTATCTCTAAAGCCCATTTGTTGTGTAAAAATAATTTTGCGTAGATTTACTAAGGTATTTTTGCTGACTTATTTAACATACTTTCCCCTTTCATATGAATGTCAAATATACAGTAATTTCAATGTTACGCTATTTTCAGCTGGACACTTGCTGGCTTTGATCATTGTATTTAAAAGGTAGTTCTTCTGGAAAGGGTGGGATTTAATTTGGTTTATGTTATATTAATGTTACTGCTTTCAAAATAGAAATGATTGATTTTTAAGTGTCATGAAAAGGAACAAAACGGAACTGGCCTTTTACACAATGAAAGGACTGTATAGTGTGAAGATATTCTTTCTGTTGATAAATACTGCCTGTGGAAGAATTGCATAACTCTCATCACTCATTTTCATATTGATTATGAGTGGGGTTCCAGTAATAGGTGGCTGTTTGCAAAGGATAAGGCGGCACCGTGATTAGTTACCTTTTCCATAGAAAGCACTACAAAGGAAAATGCCAAATGTGTGCACGGCAGTATTCCTATCAGCCTGACAGTCTGTTACATGAACTTTCCTTTCAGTCCATTTTCCTTCAGAAATACAGCTTCAATGTTTTTGCCTTATTATTGTTTCAGGTTTAGTGCATTTGCATGCTCTCCTAACTCCGGATTCTTTCTTTAGTCAGTTATTTATTTTCCTGACAGTCTTCTGTACTTGGGCCCTATCACCGTTGTAACTCTAAAAACTGATACAACAGTGCCCTCTGTAGTTTCTCCTTACATGGTTACTACCTGCAGCTGCTTTTGAGCCTTTAGGTAAAGAACAGGATGTTTAGACTTATTTTTAGCTCGAAGAAAAGCCCCTTTTTTCTTAAGGAAAGATTTTGATTTTTCACTGACTGCTTCATATGGAAGAAAGGGAACAAAAGAGGCTGTTCTGAGTCATCTTTTAGGTTTATAAGATCTCCTGTCATTATCTAGTGCAAATCTAAAATTTTATCAGGCATTCATTCAAGGCAGTCGTTAAAATGGATGGGATTTTCTGAGTTTTGTAGGCTTTCCTGAAGCTTTTGTTTGAAGTGGAGCTTCAAAACAAAATAATTTTAAACTTACTTCCTTTTTGCTTGCTACTTCTCCTAATTTAGATCTTACATTATCTGCCAGGGACTGAAGACATGCTTGCCAGCAGAGCACCTAAGCTTTATTAATGATGTTATTTTAATTCACACAGTGACTGAAGTAATTGTTGTTCATTAGCATTGATTTGTCTCCAAAACTCATTTACAATTTAGATTTCTTGTTTAACTCATTGTAGCTTAATATGCAAATAACTTTTTAGTCTGTTTTCTACAGAACTTGTTGGACAGGTTCAGTATTGAACACACATGTTACCTGCATTCACATATGTGCACATTCACACTCATGAGCTGCCATTTAAATATTATAAACTACAATAAAAAAGAATGACCTTTTAAAAAATAAATGCTTTAACTACAATTAGTTGCTTCTGTAACAGCATCATAAAAGTCACCCTGTGAAAAGTTAAATGGCTTACTTTATGATGGGGAGTGTTAATGTACATGTAGAACACACTCTTAATGCACTTCCATGAGATGAAATTCATCAGTCATTGCAGTAAATTATAGTTAATGATGTAACCATAGATGGCTATTCAAAACATTCCTGTATCTCTAATGGTTTGTGTAAAGCACATGACTGACCACATGCCTTAGTTCATTTGGAACAGTAGATGGATAACTGCAACAGCTTTCTGCTTTTGAAGACCATTTTTTTCTGTGTAACAAGTGATAAGAATTTTGGTGGAGTAAATAATACATCACAAACCACTTGCAATATTTGAGATATGGTAATAAATGGTGAGGAGGACTAATTTAATATTAAATTAGGAGGTGAGATCCTTCAGAAGTTTAGTGTGTAGAAGCTTTGATTTTTTTCTATTTTATGGGTAATCACTATCCTCTAGTCATATGTCAACTTTTTACCATGAGATTTTTTTATACTGAAGTGTTGCTGGAGGAGGCAACTATTATGGCATAATGTGCACTGACTAATCCAGAAAATACCCCATATTTAATATTTACTATATTGTATCCAGTAATAGAATGAAATTACGGAAGTAGAAAACTCACCCATGTTATTTGAGTAAAGCAACTATTATTCTACTGGCAGAAAAGTAATGTGGTCAAATAATTTTACAATAAAGATAATTTGGTTAAAATTACTTGCACTCTAAATTTAACAGAAACATTGAATCAAGCTTAATTCTTGCACCAATTGCATAATTATTGTTAGTCTTAAATATTGGGGCAGGGTGGAAGTAATTTTTTAAATGAGCCTCTTCATTCATTGTAGGGTTCTTATGGTGAAACAAGTATTTTTTTTTTTTTAAAACAGTATAGCCAAACCATGGATTGTTATAATTTTTTAAGTGATCTTTAAAGTTTACTTCAGGAAGGAAGGGTAGAAATGAGTATTAGAAAAAAAAAGGTGGTATAAATTTCTACTTTAAAGTAAATAGGTACTTTGGGGAATATTTTAATATTTTTAATGGAACTTCATCACAGTTCACTCTTTTTAAATAAATATGTCTTACAGATCAGTGGGAATTTTGCTTAGAAAATGAATTCTTCATTAAAATAATATTTTAATTAAGAAAAGAAATACAGGTGATTTGTTATGAGTGTGATCTGGTTAGCAGTGATAGAAGGTTTTAATTTTAAACTGTAACCTTTGAGATAGATAAAGATGTTGTTCATTTGGAAAAATGAATCTGGTGTATTTTGTTGCAATTACACTTGCCAATTAAGATTCAGCATAATTAAAATAGTGATGAATATAGATTACAATATTGGAGGAAATGAATTACAGCTTTTCTGTCTACTGAGAGCTGGCATAACTTACCAAAACTGGGCAAAGAGGTGACAGAGCAGCCACTGCAGATGCTCATAGGAAATATATTTAGTCCACATACTTTTATGTTTTTACTTAAAATGTCGATGACTTTACCCCATTCTGTAGTCATTACCTCTCCCTAAAGTACCATGCTTCTTTTCATTTAGTTGGATTATGTGACTTGTGTCTGAAATCTTTAATGAGAGTATGCATTTAAGGAAAATCTATAGTTGAAAGTAGTTGTTTTCAAATAACTTGCTTAAGAAGATCATTAAATTAATTTCAAATGTTCTTTCATAAAATCTAAGGTGATGCAAAGTAGTTAAGAGTATTTCTGATTATTGTCTTAATTTTCATTTTTAGTATTTTTTTAACTCTGAAATACCAAAAAAATGTGAAAACTGAATTTTGGGTATATATTTTATTCATAAAATAATAAATATGTATTCCAATTTACTTGGTTAACAGTCGCCTACACAATAACACTAGTTACATGAGGAAAAACAACTACTTCAATCTAAAATGGAGCATTATTTGACATAGCAAAAGAAATACTGACTTTTCTTGCTGGAGACATTTATGAAACTCTTTTTTATGACCCGAGGGCATATTATTATGCCTTTATGATTATATTTAAGTTTTAAGACCTCCTTTTTTAGGGTATTTTTTAAAAGACTTTTTTTAATTTTTACTTTTAAGACATTCTTTCTTTCTCTCGTACTTGATCATATGAGAGAGAATCTTTGATTATATAATATTTTTAAAGGAAAACATTAGTATTTAGGCTTTACATGGTTACTTGATGGCCTGTTTTTATAACTACCAGAAATACAGATAAAATTACTGTGACGTGCCAGTAGATACTGAGGAGTTAGGTACTGAAAAGAAATTAACACTTATCCTTTGAAATATTATCTTACAGACCTGTTTGTTCTACATTCCTTAGGCATTTTGCTTTGCTGTGTTCTATATTATCCACAACCCCCTCTTTTTTTTTTTCTTTTGTTCAGTTGTTTTTTTTAATACAGTGACTTGGTAAGTAGATGGATTCTGGCCTTTCTTTTTTCTCTTTGTAGTGTACTTCCAGTATCCAGAACAGTGATACCATTGTATTTCATGAAGGCACAGTTTATTACAGAATATGTCATCAGGAGGTAGATTAAACTAAGTGGCTTTGTTGTCTTGGCTTTTTTCAACTTCTTTGTTCCCTAGCCAACGTATCAGGATTATCCTATATAGATATATAATATTTTGTAGAATTTGAGTTTAAATTACAATGTTTGTGATTTTACAAAGCTAGTTACTGTTGGTTTATAATTACTGGGATTAATTTATTAAACTTTCTTGTTCATATAGTCATGTTTCATTCTGCTACAGTTTGTCCAGTATTTTTTTTTTCTTTCACATGCCTTAACTCTCTTTAGACCATTACAGATTTCCAGTAATTTGGGTGGTTTTGTGCTACAGCAGCCCTTTTGGCCACCTTCAGGATTATCCTTATCCTTTGGAGACCAGTCCTGTGTTCTCTGAAACTCTGTCAGTCATTATTTATTACCCACTTGTCATTGTGACTTATTCATTGCTTACATCACCATTCTCAAATGTATTGCTTTACAGAAATGGTGAACAGTGCTGTGAAGGAAAGATCAATAAATGCTTTCAAAGGAAGATTTACCCTGAGACTTAGATCTTCTTTTTAATACTAAATCTGTGCTATTAGGTCTGAGATGGTTTTAATATCTTGACATCAAGTACCCTGTTTCTCAAAATGGAAAGATGCTGTTGCGTTAACTAACTTTTGTGGAGCAGGAGGACTTTGACAATTAAGTTTTATAGTATAAAACTTTCCAGTTGTCAATACTTTGTGTATTTTCCTGAATGCTTATCTCATAAGCTTGAAAATACACAGTTTCATCACCTAAGAAAAAGTGATAAAATATATATATAATAAATGCTTGAAAATATTTCTTTGAATTTTAGTGATACTGTTTTTTGTATCTGTACAAAGAGAGGCAAGGGCTTATTTGAAATTGGAAAAAATAGAAAAAAATTCTGCTTCTCCCCACATCTATTTTAATTGTTTTGAGAGCTTCATGACCCATGCTGTTTTTCCAGAGCATCCAATTTCATGTGATATGGTCACTCTTGACACTCTCTTAAGAGGTAGTCGCTCCAGAAAACTGTTTGAGTATACATAATATTAAATTTATTGTATGAGTTGCAAATTCAGGCAGCTGAGAATCTGAAAGTGGCAAATGCATAATTTTCTGCTCTCCTTTGTATATCTTCTACTTCAAATAAGCTGGAAAATCAGATTTTAATCATACTGTATTAAAGATTGTATGTTGAAACCCGCTGGGAGGAAATTAAACAAAAAGGTCTCGTGGGTGTGTGATGTTTCATAATTTTTTCCTTCTTGATTCTGCAACAGTAATTTTTTTCCATTTTTGAAGTTACGATAAAAAGATCTGTAACAAATGTGCGTGCATGCACACACACACACACTTTGGACCAGGCAGATGAGGCAGCTGGAAACCTATGCAACAACTTCTCCAACATCAAATGAAGGAGTGCCACATGTAATTGGCAGCCTACTACTATTTCATTGATAGGAAACAGTTTCATGGGCTAAATTTTTGTATTCATAAGATGATTGGTTGTTTCATTGGGAAGTTTTGTTCAGTCTATTTGTTTCTTCTTTCTCCTCACAGTTGCTGCTCCATCCGTTGGTGGATATTCTCAGTGCTGTTCTATTATCAGTTGCTCCTAATACAGTTATATCTGTGTCATTCCAGCCTTGGACTATTCATGTTCTCAGTAATTATTTTGCTAGGCTGTCAGAATTTTGGCTGCGAGAATATTCACGAGAAATACAAACTGAAGAGAAGGTTTGTCACATTATATAATATGGGTGTAGTGCAGTATAGAATAGGAACTACTCTTTCCTTGGCCATTGCTGCAATAGAATGTAAAGTAATATAGTTCAGTATTTTGAAATATGCACTCTCCAGTCTTAAAGCGTGCATTAGACAGTGCTGTAGATAGTGTCATGTACTGCATGTTAGCAGTCTATATTAGAGTAGCCTGCTGTTATTTATCTTTTCTATATTAGTAGTTAACCTACTTCAGACTTAAGCATGAGTCAAATTTGCAGAAACATAAGAAGTCATTCAGGTATTAGACTTTTATATTTGATCAAAGCAACATATCATGTTAAAAATAATAATAAAATACTTAAAAATATGAGAAATTCAAAAGCAGAAGCTTTCTTGCTTCCAGGCTTGTTTTCAGTCAGTGGACTGGCATGCTGATTCGTGGCAAGCGTTGTTCGACTCCTAATTCCTGGAAAGTTTCCTTTCCCTTGCTTCTAAAGTCTGTCAAAATTTTTTCCCTGCTCCATTTAGGACTCTGTGAGCTACATGATGTGCTAAGAGGATAGCACAATTACAACCTGTTTGTAAAACACCTTAACTGAGGAAATGAGTAAATTGTATTTAAGTGATTTAAGATTGCATAGAAAAGTTTCTTCTCATCCTGTTCTGCATTCTCTCATTCATTGAACTTGCAGTTTTCTGATAATGTAGCAGTCATGTTTTCAGTTTTTATACATATATTATGTCTTTGGTTGCATTTTTTTTTAAAAGGATACTTAGAAACTTCTATTGAAGAACTGAGACCTTCTTACATAGAAGTTTTTCTTGAAGCTGATCATTAGATTTTAAGTTGTCTTGATTCCTTTTTGGTGGAAAGTATTATCATTTGCAGTTTTCACACTGAAAACTCATAGAATCCATTCAGATTTAGTTTTCTCTTCAAGCTTTTTGTTTCTTCTTCGTCCAGAAAAGGTTCTGTCCACACTGAATTAGAATACAAGTTTTCACTTCCTTGGTTGAGCAATTGTGTCTGTAGGAGGCAAGGGTCATCTCTAAAGCCTAACTTCTTTTTCCAGTGAAGTGTAAGACTCATCCTTCTCTTTGGTCACTTTGGTTATGTTTCCATGGTTGGTCTGTTTTACAGGATGTTGCACTTTTGTTCTGATGGACTTTAAAACATGTGAAGTACATTCAATTTAATTTGTTAATTGCATCTTGTTCAGAACTCTTGACTGAGGCCATACTTGCAAGTCTCATGTTATTTTAATACTTCATTGAAATGAGATTAGGATCATCTTTGACCTCTTCCTCCCAAGCATACAATTATAGGGGAACAGTGTGATAGTATGCAGTGTAAACAGAAGGCACTGGTTTAAAACACCTGAGACCATGAACACTTCTCTTTTGAAAAAATGGTATTTGTCAATAAAATAACAATTCAGGTTGAAAGACTAATGTAAATATTTTGCTTCTACTAAACAAGACAAAAGTATTTGTAGGAAGACCACACCTACTTTGAAATGGGTAAGAAAGCTCAATTTTGCAAATGTCTGCTCTGAGAACTGGAAGGGGACTGAAACCTTAATAAATGTGAATGCCTCGGAACTTCTACCATTACTAAAATCCTTGTCCCTGTCTGGCTTTTTTAGTTTTCTTTTTAAACTGTTTTTTTGTGTTACTCAGTTTGTGTGGGTCTAGACTCAGAGACGGTGACTTGGCTGGTAGATCCTTTGGTTAACAAAATATTTCTGCTCCTATTAAACAGCTGTTTTCCTTTTCCTCTTATCTTTTCACTGCAGTCCATAGTCACTTCTACCAAGGGCACAGGTCATGATATCTACTATTTCCAATTTTATACACCTCGGTCCTCTGAAACTTCAATTTCTGTATTAAAAAAACAACCCCATAGTAAATAATTGTAGCACCTGAATTAGGGAAGGTGCATATGGCTGAGAACCCACAAGATAAAATTAATGCATATACCTTTCAACAATAAAGCATTATGGAGATGCTTTTTTCAGTTTAGGCAACACACAATTTGGGAAATTCTGATTCAAGCAACATTGTCTTCTACCTCTAAATAATCAGGTTGTTCTTAATCTTGGAGAATGCCATGACAATCAGCCTGCAGTTGAGGAATGAGTGAGGAGGGATGACAAAGGAAGACAGGCATTCTCTTCTCTGTGATGCAGCCATATACTGACAATGCCAGAAAACTTAATATTCAGCTTGCTTTGGTGCACACTTTTAAAGGTGGAGAATCTGAATTGTAAAGAAAATGCAGATAGCTTTAGGCAGAGAAGGTACCAAAGGAATCTTTGATGCACTACATAAGTGATTTTACCTTTCTTGCTATCCATTTCCTATTAAAACAGCACATACAGAAATAATACCTCTCAAAATATTGTTGGGATTGTATTGTGACACTGAGCTAATGTTTTGTATTTTTTTAAATGTCACTTAAAAAAAAAAAAAAGAAAAAAAAAGAAAAAAGCTGACCAGAGGAACAGTGATTAAATGTGTAAGTTTGACTTTTTTGCATTTTCTTGGATTTATTTTTTTCAATATTTACTTGTGGCTGGGATGGGAGTAGAAGAACTGTGAAAAATGTTGGGGTTTAAAAAAGTCAAGCATATTTTGGAGGCTATGGGAATTTGGAAGAGCAGGGGTAAAAGATGAACATATATCTCTTCTTCTTGCTCAGTAACGACCCTACATCATCCATTCTTCTCTGTCTTTGGAATAGGTTCAAGATCAATGTAGTTGACAGTTTTCTCTCTTGGCAGGGTTCCTGATTTTTCTTCTTGGTCTCTTCTGGTCTACACCTTTTCCTGATACTTTTTTTTCTGCATATTTTTCTTTGTTTCTACTTTGAAATGCCTCTCCATACATTCTCTCTCTATTGTTAAACATTTGCCTACATTTAATCTTCTGGTATCACCTGAACAAGCTGTATTTTTTTTTTTTTTATTCTTTAAAACATTGTGAAGCTGCCAACCTGTCTCCCTTCTTCACCATACCTTCGTGTTCAGGTACCCTTTCTGGTACTCTTATGGTGACTAAGGACACGTCTTCCTGGAGAAAAGAAAGCCTCACTTTCACCCAGTTGGAAGAAATAAAAATAAATACTCCTCTGCCCCATATTCAGACACACATTTGCTCTCGGATTTTAATGGGGCATGATGGCTGTCACTCTGTGAGCAAACTGATGCTACAGCCCTGTTGACAATATGAGATGTCAGAACTTCAGAAGATTGAAAATACATTTCCAGTTTATGCAAGCTAATAAAATAAAGCAAGATGGAGCAGATTTTAGGATAACATTAAGTGTTTGGGGACTTTTGTAAATTTTTTTATGTTAAGATTTGCTAGAAGGTGTTTTTTTCTGTAATTTTGAAATTGTTGCTCCTTTACAGAAAAATTCTCTGGAAGTTTTACTTTGCTATATATTTCTCTCATGATTTTGCTATTTCTGTGTTGATAATTTTGGTTTACTCTTTTACCATGTCTTTGGCACATTATCAGCTGTCTTTCTGTTACTTCCAATCTCCTTCTAAAAATCCTCCTTTTACATTTTTTCCTCAAGGAAGATCCTCAAGCTGCCCTTTCTTTCTGCTACACAAATTCTCTCTACCTTGTAGTAATATACCCTAAAGTGTGGTCTTGTCAACCCAGATTGGGGCAGTGTTGCATCCATATATTGGCATTTCCTGAAGGCTTTCCACTTACAGCTTTACCTGGGTTTAGGGTAAGTTAGACTTTACATGAATGTGATGTCTTAGTACCTGGTTCATACTTGTCTTGTTTCTGGTATAAGTAGCATTGCATTTTGTTTCAGAAGTATCAAGCCTGTTTAAAAATGGAAAAGTTGGATCATATTTGCCTAGAATACTTGCGTGAGAATAGATCATCTCAAATGTCATCTTTTCAATGTAAAACCTTAATGAAGTTTTTAGGTTTTGGCCAAGCATTTCTGTAGAAAGTGTCATACTAGTGCTTTGTTGTGAAACTGGTTTGCAGTTAACTGACTGAAATGCAGAATGTCCATTATGTAGGAAAAAGATTTCCAAAGATTTTTGGTGTCAATGGAGGAAAATTAGATACTGTAATTTCCTGTGAGTCAAATGAAAGCAGAAAATTGGAATATTTTTCTGTCTTCCTGAACCTGAACAGATTATTCTTCTGAGAAAATGGCTTTGGGTGTTTTGTGCTACTCTTTCTGGATCCTGTCTTCTGGCTGGACATGGTAGAACCATGTTGTCAGTTTGGGACCATATGGATAGGGAAAGTCTGTTCCTAGGTTCACAACAGTTTGCCTGGGGACCACGCAAATGCAGACTCTGGTGGAGCCTGTTAAGTAAACTGACAGCAACCTGGGAAGGAAACTCCTGTATTAACTGGAAACTGGCCAAAACCAATTGCTTCTTATAAAACACTTAGGCTTCAATGCACTGGCATTTCTAATGAAAAATTATTGTGTTGGAAAATCTTAGGTGCATTTTAGCCTTGAAGTGCTACTGTGTTACTATCACCAAGTAATAATGATAATCATAGAATCATAAAATGATAACGTCACCTTCTTCCGCCTATTAGCTTTATTTGTGCTCTTGCCCCTAATACAAAACAAACCAAGATTGCTTATAAGTGAAGTTACTGTATTTTATTATCATCCTTGCATCTTGTATTTCAAGGCAGTGTTTTAAGGTAGTGTTGATAGCTGAGGTAGCCTGCTGGAGGTGGGAGGCAAAAGTGCAGTGATGAATTGCACTTTTTAGAATTCTACTTACATTTGTTCTTAAGTGTTTACATAACAGGTCTTTTTCAAATTTCTTACTAATAACAGTTTGTATTCCTATGATGTAAACTGAGGCCATCTCTGATTGCATAATCAGTTATAGTAGAGTACGCATTAATTATTAGACTGGAAAGACAGTGGATCACACATAGACTATACAGTAAGCTAAGAACGTGTCTACTGGTAATCAAAAGTAAAAGGAGATTCCTTCCTGTGTCCTTCCATCCAGCATCAAGACTGCTAGAAGAGACAAAGTACTCTCTTCCCTGCTCTCACAGATGGAGCAGTGCCAGTAGTTCTTAGAGAGGCTGGGATGTTAATCCCTGGCCATGCTTGCCACTGTATTTAAAGGAGGGCTTAGGATGCTCTTCTATCAGGCATTACAGGGGGCCTTTAATTTTCACGTCAGTTTGTAGAGGAGTTGGCTTTTTTTGAGTAAAACCACATAACGACGACAGGAGATAAAGGTAAGTCCTTTCCAAATATTCAGCACAGCTGAATAACAGCTGTGCTGAGGTACCCTCTTAATAAAAAACCTCACTAATTTTTAGATGCTTGTTAGACATGATTTTTTTCCCTGGTGGTCTATAGTTTCTGTGAATATGCCTAAATTTGTAGAGAACATTGACTATTTCTGATTATATCTTTAGTAAACTGTTTAGAATAGGAAGTCTTTGAGATGAAATTTTGATACCTTAAAATACTGCATTTTAATGGACAGATAATGCCATTAAGAATGATACAGAAGAGGATGATATCTAGTGTTTGCAACTGTTTTACAGACTGATTTTTAGGTATTGGACTCAAATATGGAAATTACCAAGTGATGTTTTGTGTCCTGTATCATTCCAGTTGATGAAATTGCAGAACGGTCCCTTTCTGACCAGAAATACCTAAAAATTGCTGTTAAAAAAGCAGTAAACAATGGAGGAGTTTTACTGAGTGCTTTTTTTGAGTAAGTGCCTTTTCCATAATTGCAAGCAATTTTAAAGTCAATTTTTTATACTATATTGTGAATTATATTTATTAGAAATAAAATTAAATACCATTGAAAGCTATTGAAAATGCAGGGCAAGCTGTAAAAAGGCACGGATATCTCTGCCTCTACATTGTTGAAACTTGGTTTTCTTGAAGTACTCGAGTACTTTTTTATTTCATTCCTATGCAAGAGGAGAGAAGGCTGCATCAGAGATTAAAGAAAAAAAAGGGAAAAGAAACGACATTCAGTCATACCAGTTAGTGGTTGCCTACATTGCAATTTATATAGGTTTCTCTTCAAGTAGAATTCAGGCTGAGTTTCAAGTCTCAGCAGAAGTTGCAAAGTATTTCTTAGCTGTCATTGTTCCAGGCATGTACACTTCATGAAGGCAGGTCATTAGGAGTTGGAACCCTTGCTTTGAAATAAAGATATTCTGGGTAAAGTTAGAAGTGAACATAACTTAAAAGCAGTAGGCCCTTCACCTTTAATTTGCCTTAGTTTGCTGAACTCTTTTACAATGGATTAATAATCTGGTTCTATTTTTTTCAAAGTATATGTAGGGATTACATATCACTATATGTAATTATATATAAATCTAACTATGTCTAGTTTTAGAAATTGTCTTTTGGGGCTTGTTTCTTCATGCATTGGGTGTAATTGCAGTATGTGCTATCTTCGATGAATTTTCCAAAGCACCCATTTAATCTTTCTAATAGGGCACTTGGAAAAAGTGTCTTAGGTGGAATTGGTAGAAGTATCTATGGATAAGAATCCTCTTTCAGTGGGAAATGGATTTTTATTATGACTGTTTTACCTGCCAAGTTTGTATTTGTAGTGTGATTGCTCGTGATATTGAACACAAAATCAGCTCAAATTTCTCTTTTTGAAACCTTGGGGTTCCTCTGGTGTGAGGGGCTGGTGTGGTGGTAGTAGTGCTTCTCCAAACCCTTATCACTGGTTACCAATCTTGCTGAGTTGTTCTTTGCCATTGTAAACAATGGAAGTTCTTGGTTAAGAAATGGTGAATAAGTTTTCCAAAGTTTGAATGTATCTGGTTTCAAATTTGTCTGAGAGGATTAACATTATTTAGCCTTGCATTTCTAGCATTAAGTACAAACTATCAAGGCACTTTAAAAAATAATGAACTCTCTTTTCCCATCTTTTAAAAATCCGAGTGATGTTGAATCAAGCTTGATTAACCAAAGAGTAAATGAAGGCCAAGGATAAGAAAGTGTAGCTCTAAATATTTTGAAAAAATAATGATAAAATTACGATTACAGTTAGATAAATTAGGTACTGTGCCATTGGTACTGTGGTTTATGTAGCAATCTGCAGGGAAAGGATGGAGGGAAGAGTGGTTGTATTGTTTACATTCTGCTTTTTATTTGTACCTGATAAAGAACAGTAAATATTGGCTCTAATGATGAAATCATCTGTAGTGTAACAACAAATAATTTGCATAGCACTGATTTTACAACAATTTTTCAAGTATTGACATACTACTGGTTATTCAATTTGTTTAGGGGTTATTGTTCATGCATAGAGTCCTCCCTCAGAGAGAGAGACCTAGTAGTCATTGCAATTGGTGATGCCTTCCAAAATTTATCCCATAATTCACATGCAGCATAGATAGCAGTGATTACTTAGCACATTCAAAGAATTTTTTTTAATGTTATGGTAATACTGTTATTTTCAATAAACCATCCAATACCCCAGTAATTTGAACACTATTCCTGCTGTTTTATTGTATTGTGATATAAACATAAATGCAGTGTTAAAAGCTATACCAATGGTGTCAGACTCCTTAAGGACTTGAGAAAACTGTCATAACTTCTAAAATAACTGATAATCGTTTGTGGGTCAAAAAGAGCAACATGCTGTATTGCTTAGCTTTCTGCTTTCTTTTTCTCAAGGTTTATCTGAGATTTAATTTTATGTAAGTACACAAAACACTGTCAGTGAAACATTATCACTTTGTAAAAGCTGTTTAGAATATGGTCTGGCACAAAATGTGCAGAAAATTAAAAAAGAATACTCACAACTTCTTGCATAGAGCTGAGTTGTATATATTATCTGAAATTGTGACCAAAACCAGAATATGTGATGTGACTGCATCTCAATATTTGCAAGGTAAGCCTAGAGCGACAAACTTAGCTTTTAAAATTTAAAATTTTATGCATAAATATATATGTATAGAATTAAATAAATATATATGTAAATAAAATTTCATATATGTGGTTTCCTGTGTTTACATGTGTGTATATATATATGTAGCTCTTTACAGTTCTGAGGAGTTTATTTTGTCCTATCCATTGCATAATATTTCCATTTAAATGCATATTTTGATTTTTCTTCTGGGACTGGGTTGAATGCCTTTCCATTACACTACTAAAAGAATAATCCACTTGAACGTTATATTTCTCCCTAAAGGGATGGTCTGTTCTAGTCATACAATATTATTTTTCACAGAGTGATATTAACGTTCATGATGTAGTGATTTTATCTCGATTCAAAATGTTTTGTTCAGGTACTAAAAATATTAAGGAGTATCTCTTGTATCCTGATACTAAAAAAAACGTCAAAATCAAGGAAATCTGAAAACTTCCCAAACCCAAGGTCATCTGCATGTTTTTTGTTAATACTGAAGTATTAGTAAAATTCAAAGTAGAAAATTTAGAGGGGATAAATATGTGTGGCACATTTGTAGAATTTAAAAGAAAAAAAAAAGGAAAACATTCCAAGACATGGAAATTGGAAATAAAATAATGCTTTAAACTTTAATATATAAAGACTGCTCTATACCGGTTTGTCTTTCAAAAAGATGCGCTTAAGGAAAGGTGTCTTTGTATTTATTCATTGGCAGGGTGTTCCACAACTGCAAAAATAGTTTTTAATGATAGGACAGAAGTGGGTGGTAATTTTGAATTACACATCAGAATTTTGTTTTAACAAATGGCCTGTTTATTTTACATGTGTCTAAGACTTGCCATTAATTTTTCATTCTAAGTTGTGTGGAATGCAACAGTTACACCTGTATCACAGAAGGTCTAGAAACATTTTTCTTTAATCTGATACTCTGCTGTATAATGTTTGTCTCCTGTGATAGGCAACTACAATATAGCTTAATATTTATCTTCCATGAATTAAATTCATTTTTAGATGCATAGTACTAATCCTTTAGTACTAACTGAACTCCAGCATTGATAATTTTGATTCCCTTAAATATTTTTTAAAATCAGGTTGGCTTTTTTTTTCCTCCCTATAAATCCTAATGAGTTTGTACACCCTTTTCAGGGCTGCTCCTGCTTATCCACAGAAGTGTGATCTGACAGGAAGTATGTTGCACTCCAGTGTCTTGCATCCTGGCCTTCTTGCCCTGTTCTTTCCCTGTTCCGAGGCTCCAGCAGGAAAATCAGTCTAGACGGAATTGCACAGTGATCCAGAACATTTGAACTTCTTGAATTACATTTGCACTCCCCTAGTAAAATGATTGCATTCTTCATCTGACTGAGCTCTGTCTTGTACGTAGGCTGAAATTGACGATTCTTTGCTGTTCAGGATCTTTCAGACTCTTTGGTCTACTTCTCTTTTATGAGGAAAATTCGTTGCTATCAACACATTACTTTGATCTAGAACATCCAGGCAGGGCTGTATTCCCAGAATACTTGTTAGTTACAATGACAAGTTTAAATTAATTTAGAGATTAAAAGGCAATATTCTGGAAAGAAAATGAGGATCTGTCAGTGGGAAATAGCCCCACATCTTGTAATTAAAATGAGTGCAGTGTTTTATGGATCACATAAACTATTGCAGGAGGAGAGAAGACTTGGAATAAGAATTGAATTAAGAATTGCTTCTCTTAAGACTTGGAATCATTGCTATCATTTTAGTAATGCTAGGTGACCTTGTCTATTTTTCAAACACAGTGATGGAAAAATAATCCAAACAAAGGGACTTTATAAGAGAATCAAACCTGAAAATCGTAGTGTGGCATTGTGTGCTTCTCTGCAGTCTGGGAAAGACTTTATTGAAAGTTGCAATATTTTCATCAATAAGGCTAAATGATGTCATAAATGAGTGGCATAAAATAACACTGAGTATGTGCAGAATTTTCTTTGTTTCACTCAAGAAGTTTAAATCCTCAAAGAATTCTTATTATGGGAAGTGCAATGTAGGCACTGTAGTTTTGAAACAGTAATTATTGTGTCAGTACTTAAATTTGAAGAGGATCATTTCCAAAAATTAGAAAAAAAAATGTATACCAATGTAGAAAATGAGGGGTTGGTTTTTAAAGAATATTTTATCAGAATAGTTTCAAGTTTGTATAGGCTATAGAAGAATTTGAAAATCATGAGTATGTCTTCATTTAATTCAGTTTTATTCACTGTTTCTTTTTCAGATGATTGCTAGGATCAGTGTTATTTAGGCAAAAGAAAAATAAAAACCTTACCATAGCAACTTAATTTGATGAAATAAACGTCTGGTGTTACATTGTTGAGATTGCTAACAGTGTTAAATAATTTCCAAACCCTGCTGACTTTTGGAGAAGTAACAAAAATGTTGTTGAAGATTAAAAGAGGGTTCATGAGGTTTCTGTTCCAAGTACAAAAAGAAAGAGGCTTTTCTTTTGGACTTGTGTTTTCAATAGACTGTTTTCCTCCAGCATAATGTTTTGAAAGCCCTGTGTTCTACTTTTATGTAAGGAGTAGTGATTATAAGATCAGAAGAGCTGATTATTGGCAGTACAGATTATAAGAATATTTCTGAGTTTATCTAAGACATGTTGTCATTGGGAAAAATTGAAATTTGCAGTATTTATTAGAGATCTTGTGTGAGTTTTTGTGTTCTAAGAGTCCATCCCAATATTATCTGCTTCTAGGAGTAATAGCAGCATAATGATTTAGTAGTTTGAAAATGTCTATATGAAATTCTGAAGAAATTTTTAGAGGGACACAGTTTACCAACAAATGTGCACATATAGCAGAACAAGTGATATTGTTTCATGCAGGAAATTTTCAGGTGAAAATCGTCCACCTTTCTTGCCAGCTGACTTTTGTTTATCCATAGTGGCCTACAGTTTGCCATTAGAGTAATACCAAATAAAATGCAGTAAATCTTGCATCCTCAAGCATGCTTTTCTTCTCATACATTAATTATCAGGTAATTTCACATTCCAATAACATGTGCCACTATAATAATATTTGCTATAATACTTGTTCTGTGTTAAAAAAATACTTTGACACTTTGAGAGAAGGTATCATTTTAAAGTAAAAAACCTGTGAAGACAGTGAAAGCCACAGCATTTTTGTCTGTCAACAGTTAAAAATTCTGAATTTATTAATCATTTAATTACTCTACATGTACTTCAGTGTTATAGTTTTTGTGACAATTCAGGAATGATTGCAGGTATTTTGCATCTTCACATTATAAAGTAGTTATAAAGTATGTTCATGTTACCGGTAGACATGGCTCAGCATGGATGTAGATGTGAATTAGCTGTTTGTAAGAGTCTAAGTTAAAAATCTGCAGACTTACTGATAAAATGTCTGATTTTTCATCAAGGGACTATGAGGTTAAAACATTGTTTTTCATGTCTGTCATATTACATATTTTTTATTCAAGTACTTCAGATTACTGAATGCGGTTGATATTTCAGGCAAGTGGTAATGAACACTTTTGACTATGTTTGCATGACTTGTTCAAGTACTGCATTGAATAACTTTATATTTTGATCAACCTTAAGTGAAAATTTATTTTTTCTTATAGAATGTGATACTGTGCTTCAGTACAGTATGCTCCAGGTGTTATTTCTTCAAGGTTAGTTGTTGAAAAGCTAAGTTTGACAAATTTTGGTGGAGAGTCTAGTTTACAAATACTTTCAGGAGCTCTATTCTACGAATACTGGACATTTCAAAGGCTGAACGTTCAGTACTATGAAAAGATATTCTCTAAATGGTAAAGGTTTGTACAGTTCTTTGGAGTTGAAGTCATAAGAAGAGTATAAGCAACTTTTCCTGTTGAAAGTATTTTTCCTTTTAAAGTAAGTAGAGTTCACTGGCAATGTGAGAATGCATGAATATGTGAAAATGTGAGAGTGTGAGTGTGTGTGTATATCAGTGCACGTTATGCAGATTTCATAACTAGGAAATGCAGTTTTGAAAGATGTAGTATATGGGAGAATTAATTTATCTAAATGTATATAAACATATCTACTTATCAGACTCGTTAGTGTCAGTGAAATTGACTTATTTAACAGTAAATTCTTACATGATTTAGAATGTGTAAAGATAAACATGACCTTACTGTCACATTGGCACATCTAATTTTAGACAAATAAAAATAATTTTTTTTGGAAATTTCTCTACAAGAAAACATAAGGGAGAAAAAGAAGATTTGGTTCTAATGGACAAAATAGCTCATTTTCATTTAAGACATGTTTTTCTTCCATAGTTCTGAGCCTTGTGCTGTTGCATGTGGTAAAAGAACTAAAAAAGGAAAAGTAGGTATCATATCATGCCTACAGCTTTACTTTCTCAAAAAGGACTGTTTGCTCACAGAATAGCTAACAAGAATCAAGATACTTACATGCCTCAGTATTTGCCAGCATGTGTTCTGAACTACTTAATTAAATAACGTTGCTTTGACAATACTCATATAGAAATAAATGAGACCAGGCAATTCTTGTATGACATTTTCCTAGAGTAGCTTCCCATAGTCTGTTCCCTTACCATTAACTCCTGTCTGTTAATGACTTGAATGACCCAAACCATGATGTGTACTTCAGGTAACCAGAGCAGTAGAGTCTGTTCAGAGCTTTGTAGATGCTGCACTGGATCCTTGTCTTGTTGGTCTTCCTTGTGGAGGGGTACCTTGCCATTAGCATCTAGAACTGGTCCGTATGGAGGCTATGTGTTCAAAGCAAGGGGAAAAGATCTTGTGTCTATATTCAAGAATTTAGTTTATCAAGGCCAGCTTTTGGCTCTTACAGTTTGTTAAAGATACTATTTAAATAAAGAAATCCAAAAGTGAAATTCTGCCTATCCGAGGTCAGAGGATGATGCAAGTGAACTGCGTTTCATTATCTAAATCATGAAACTTCTCTTAACTAGAAACATACAAACTAATATTCCTTTGACCTTTCTTTTGATTTAGTAAGTGGTTTGTCTCCAGCAAGACATTGATCTGACACATAATAGTATAGGCCGGTACCTGCCCTCATAACACAAATACTTTTTTTACTTTTTTTCATTCTGAAGAACTTACACATGATTGTGTATGTTGGTATGTTAAAAACCTAACTTTTAAATCTTATCACAGTGTTTGGCTACTAATTCTAGATGAATATAACTGCTCTTCGTTGTAAAGTTGTTACACTTAAAATCACCAGCGCTTAAAATATCCAGTCTAGCATCAGAACAGAAACATTTATGGTTACTTGACTGTTTTGTAGTTGTTCACTGGCATCTTGTTGTTATGGTGTAACGTCATTTATTCAATCTGGAGTTGACTGTTCATGTTAATTTTGGCTATTAAATTAAGTAATCCATCTTTGTTGAGGTAATTCTGTACATAAGATTTCCTGAAAGAAGTGTCTGCAGGCAAGTTTGCTCTGTAATTATTTGAATATTTAAGAGCTGGAAGTCCCAAAGGTGAAGCAGACATTTATTTGAAACCAATTCTCTGCACAAAATGCAATTATAAAAAAAGTATATATTTCTTGTTCAGCTGGAGACTTTTGCTTCATAGCTACAAGACTTTGTAGCCTCTGTGGATGGAATGTAGGCCTCAGTTAACAGTTACTCAGTTAACAGGCATAAAAAAACCAAAAACAGTTCTGTAGAAAACTCTTTAGGTTGCCTTTACAATAGTGGATGTCTGTTGATTTTTATTCTACGTAGTATTCTATGTTTTTTGATAAATATGTGTAACTATATTAAATTTTACCAAATGCATACTCAGTTTAGTATGAAATTTTTTAACTGGAAAAATGAATCAATCAATCTAAATTAAATAATTTAGAAAAAAAATCTTGTGAAATAGTATGGGATCTAAAATGATACAGCAACTTTATTGTATTCTATGAAATAATATATAAAACATTATTTCATTAATGAATGCTTTCTAATTTCTAAGACTAATTGTTCACTCTGTAAATGCAGCTAAATGGCGAATCAGTATATCAGGAAAACTTGCATTTATGGTGTGGTATATGGCTATAGTGGAAGATTTTTCCTGGTTTTCCATTTCTCCTGTTTAGAATGTAATTCTAGCCTTTTGAACTGCAGTATTTCAATACACTTCTGTTTGATATTAGACTTTGAGTGTGGTATTTCTGTCTCTTTGGCTGTTTTTTCCTTTGCTGTGGTGTGTGTATGTGCAAACAAATGTGTGCCTGCACCATCTCCCTGAATGTTTGTCACGTCCAGTAGTAAGAGGACCATATACTAATTAAATGTGTTTCTTGTGAGATTGCAATCAGACACTAAAGGCGCCGCTACGCTGAATTAATAGACTGTGTGTGTGTGTGCGTGTGCGTGTGCAGTGTTTCAGTAATTGCATTTGTAAAAGTCTGGAAGTTAGGCCATAAGTTTTGCTTAAAGGTAGGTGGTAGGGTGCCTATGTCCCATGAAGGGCATTTGTAAAAATGTATCTAATTTACTCTTAAAGTAGATTAGTTACATAGTATTATCACCTTGTATAGATACCATTATTCAGTAATTTACTTCCAAAGCAAGTTGAGATAAGGCCACTGAAGACTTCTGAAATTCATAGTGAGAGTGTTCACACAGGGATTTATAAATCCATGTTATATTAATTCCCACCCGTTTTTGGAAATACTTTTTCCTAAGGAATGAAGGCATGAGATATATGTGTTTTGAGGTCCCCGTGTGGAAGACAGGAAAGTCCCAGATGATGTGTAGTGATCTGCAATCACTAAGATGATCTATGTGATTCGTAGCTGGTCTGCAGAGCCTTACCAAATAAGTGGGTTTTCAATTTGACATAGAGTTATTATATCCTTATGTCTCAGGAATATTTCCATACTGTCTTTGATTACTTGCAGCTGCATCTGACAGACATATCAAAGCTTAGAGAAAATCACATACTCTGTTTGAAATCACTATAATCAGTGATCTTAGAATGCTTCACAAATTATAAGGCAAAACTCATATTTAAGAGTTTTCCACTCAAATAATTGTAGAAGCCTGGAAGTCCTGTTGCTAGGTATACATTGTCAGTCACACACATGCAAATATGTTGTGCTTTAATCTGAAGTTTTGCAACTGTATGGTAATCATTATTTAGCCACAAATAACCTTAAACATTAATTTAAGTGTGGATAACAGTTTTCAGTCATTCATACAAGCTTTAAGGAGAATGTTAATTGGAAAGACAATTTCATTTAGAGACTATATTTTATATCTTGGTCATAAAAAATGAACTCTATTGTGGCAAAGCTGTGAAGCACATGTTAAAAAGTAAATCTAGTTTAACCATTCTTCAGCTGTTTATAGTTCATTTTCTTACAAAGATCTGTTCTACACAGTAAATTTTTAGGGATATTCTGCATTTTTCTGACTGGCAGCACTCAAATTTTCTTGCAATGCATGTGAATGGGCATATACAAGCACAGGTCTAGCAGTTCCTTTTCATTGTTATTATTTTGGCTGTTGTATGCAGTATTTCATTTAAGATAGACATTATTAAGGTGGTGAATAGTGCTATGCAGTGATATGCTTAGCAGTAACCTTTACTCATAATGTGATATTGTCTGTATGGCTTATTTTGTTCAGCTTTCTCTGGCACTGATGAAGCCTAAGGCTGCTGTTTCTTTGAGTTGCTGATAATTTTTTATCTGATTAACTGACACATTTAGTTGAAATCAGACACAGCCCTTAGGCTGGGCATGGATTTAATTTAAAAAGTATCAAAGGTTTGCACTGTGTGCTGTTTAATCATCATGTTTATCAGGCAAAGAAAAATTACCGGAAGAACCATAGGGAGAGGGTTATCTTAAGGAGCAGTAACTTGGGAAATTGATAATAACTCTGAGGTAATTTACAGCTAACTTTTACATTCATTAATATAACATTTCCCACTAATAGTTATAGTCTATGTAATATACTAATTAAATTGAAAACATTTGCACTAATTTTCTTTTTGCTGAACTCTGAAAGGGTCAGGTAAAGACATTAAAATATAGATAGAAAACCTCCCTACTGATACTACTGCAATAAATTTTTACTTACTAGTAGAATACTTCTACCAGTATTGTATGCTACAATGCATATATAGTAATTTCCCTAGATTACTGTTAACTATCATTAATTGAAAAAAAAATCAAAATTAAAATAACAGTGTGCTACTATAAATTAATCTTACCTCTCTGTTTTTCTTTTACTTTAGCTGTGAAGCTGTATGTTGGAATTGTACATGGATATAACAGAGGCACCCTAAAAACAGCAGTGATGTTTTGGAGCTTTCACAAAACTGTTAAATTTTTTATACTATTTCCTGATAGGAGATGCAGCTAACAGTAGTTTATGATACACAAAGAGCAGCAATTTTGAATTTTTTTATTTGTTAAACTGTTGAAAATAATAAATAACTTTAAAACTAGGACCTCTTAAACATAAATTGTGTTTTAGTACAGTTACAGTTGCAAAGATCAATTAGCTGTTCTAACACAATTGTTCATGAAGATTATTGTTCTTGTCCTGTGAACAGAAATAAATTAACTCTTATAACAAGACATACAATAATGGTGTAATTTCACTTACTGTTAAAACATAACTAATAATTATCTTAGGTACATTAAAAAACAGCTATTAAAAATGTGTTATTTAGTTGCTTTTTAACAGTTTATATTTCTACCTGCTTTTTGAAACTAGTACTTTTGGTAGCTCTAAAGGGGAAAAATAAGTTTTAAAATGTCTTACGGAAAATAAAATTTTGCTAGCATTTGTATACATTTGTGTTTAGCATCTGGTTTTATGTGTACATTGCATATTTTGTGTTGTAGTACTTTGTGACAGAGTATATTGTACTGAGTATAAGTGCTTTCTGAATTATCCAAATATTCCAGAGAAGGAACTTAGTTTTATTTTAGAGTAGCTTATTGCACTAGAAACATATTAGTAAAGATTAACATAGGTAAATAATCTCTTAAATTAACAGTGCATGATGGTTTTTAAAAAATAATAAAAAAAATCCACTCAACCCAAGAAAAAAACACCCTTCTACATAAACTCTCCTCAGATGTTTTTCTGTTATCTGTTACTTTTTATATGATACAGCATGTAACATCTTTGCTTCTGAATTTTCCCAAGTTCACTTCCTCAGCTTCTGAGTTCAGTGCAGATCCCTGATAATTTACCTGCAGATGTCAGCTTGGTTTACCCTTGCTGAGTGCAGTTTTGTGAACATGCTTTTAATTGTACCAAACCTGATCAGATTCCACATTAAAAGTGAAGGCACTATTGATTCTGGGATGGATTCTCTGCTAACCATGATCAACTCTTAGTCAAACAAAATGCTATCTGTTTGCAAGGTGTCCAATAACTCTTTCAATACCAAAGAATAAGTCCAGTGAAGAAGTAGCTTTCAGTTAGTACTCTTTTCATACTTCAAGTGCTGAGTTGAATATACTGTGGGGCAAGGCTTTATGTAAACTTTGTCCAGTTGAGGAGTTTATGAAGGTTATTAGACCATATTTTTTTTCTGTTCTGCCTCATACTCCATCCTTCTTCCTTTCAAGTCTTCTTATTTCTTGAATGTGTGCCACTCTACCCTTAATTTGTTGAACTGGACACAATAAGGGTGGTGTAAGCGCTAGGTTTAGTTCAGCAGCTGCAGCCTTCCCTGGGAGCACAGCGGGGATTCTTAACACAGGACAGCCATTCTGTTTTCCTGTAGTCCATACCCGACGGCCCCGCACTCTTGCTCTGTTAGCTGTCAGCCTTACAACACAGTGATGGTGAAGGAGGCGAGAAGGAGCTCTCCATGAGGGTTTCAGAGGACCTTTAATGGGTACATCTTGTCCTGCTGACCCCCAGAGGCAGAGAGACCCCGTGGCCCGGGTGTAGGGGGGTTTTGTCAGATCGCAGGGGCGGTACAAGGGCGGGGTTGGGGTACAGAAACCCATAGGGAGAGCCCGAGGGAATGGCCAGGCCTAGGGGCAAGGAAAGGGTAGGGGAACAGTGTGTGATCAGAAAAGCAGTGGGTAAACCGAACCTCACGTAACGGGATTGAATTTATTCCATTTTATGGAATAGTTGTCCTGTTTCAAAGCATGTATTAAGATTGGCATTTCTCCTTGTGGAAGCTGTTGTCTGGACAGTGATGAAAGTTAATATTTGGTCTTTACCATCAGAAGAACTGAATGAAGAGATGGTGATAAATAACTATCTGTGAGAAGTTTTCAAACCTGAATGCTAACCAGAACTGCAAAATGACATGATGTACTGCCATTTCAAAAGACAATTAAAACTTACGTATTATCAAAGGAAATAAACTAGAATAAGTGCTGACAATCTTCTCTGTTACTATTTAAATCAGATTTTATGTAAGTTGTAAGCAAGCAGCCAATAGTAGCCTTGTTTTTCCATTACTAACATCAAGATGTATTGCATACATGTATACATATTTGTTTGTGTGTATAACTCTATATATATGCATTCATAAACATATGCATCCAATGTGTTACAGATTTGTATAGTAATAAACACCCAAACAATTTCAAAACAAAACCTATGAGTAATCTTCTGGATGCATAAGTTTCAAGTTTGGGCCGTTGTTTCAATGGTCATTTAGAATAAATTCTGTGACCTTCTGTGGCTTTTTAAATTCCATTACCATAGCATGATTTTGAAATTTCCTAGGACTCATGACTAGAATTTTTTAAATCCCAAACAAGTAGGTCTGTGCAACAGTTCATTTTAGTATAGAAGTATTGTGTTTGTATAAAAACAGAACATTTAGGTCTCTACTTCCATTTACTTTTAATTTGAGGGAGTTTTCTTAGCAAGTATCTTTGCTGATGCATATATTTTGTCAGAATTTGAAAAACAGAATTAATGAAAAATATGTTTATGGCTCTGTGAGCTAGTTAAAAATGTATTGGACAAATCAGTTGTAATCTTCATGGATGAACAGGAGATTCTGTAAATATGTCTCTTTGGGAAATCAGATTTCACTGCATGTTTGTTTATTATGAGGATACCATCTTTTTTCTTTAAGTTTGTGATAGAGTTACTCTCTTAGATCTCTCATCCACCTATTTATTTCCCATTCTTAGAGAAAGAAGAGTGTACATAGTGCAGATATATATAATGAAATATAATGAAAACTATTGTGGTAATTACAGATCTGCAGTGCATTATAATAAATATTATGATGATAATGAACATCTTATTTGTTTTGATGAGGTAAGAGAAATGTGTGTGTTATTAAACAGGTTGCGCAGAAAAGTTGTGGATGCCCTGTCATTGGAAATGTTCAAGGCCAGGTTGTATGGGTCTTTAACGCAACCTTCAATGATTCTGTGATGAAAGAATGTGGAAAACTGTGTATGATATATGTACTTATGTAGCCATAAAGATTAATCTACTTGTGAGACAGCAGTTGTATACCCTTCTGTTTGTTTGTATCAGACACTTCAAAAACATTATTTACTGAACTTAGTTGATGGCATAGTTTGCCTCTGGTAACGTAGAACTGTGATGAATTAGTAACATAAACAAAAACATAGGTAATATTTTTAGACATGTTGGTCGATGTCTGCACATTGTGACAGAGGACATTTTGAAGGAATTGCTAGGGTTATCATTTTTACATGAAAATAAAAACAAACAGTATTAATCTGTCGTGTTTTCCAAGACTTACACAACTTTCTAACCTTTTTAAAAAGAACTTTGAAGAATGCAACTTAAGTGCAGTTTTAGCAGTACAGGTAGACTGCATATCAAAATAGCATGAAACAAAGGAGTATGGAGAAATCATTTTAGATATACTTGAAGATTTGAGAAGGCTTCATGAATTAGTTGATCAAATTTACTTAAAGAAAACTCTGCTTGCACAACTGTGTTAACTTTTTAAGAAATGTCATTGTAGATGGGTGAGTTGAGTAAATTGAAGTATCTGTGATCTGAAGTATGAAGTATCTTTATCCTAAAAAGGGCTTTGAAAAATTGCAGAGAAAGCTTAAAGGGAAGCAGAAATAATATTGTATGGATAATACTAATAATAATAATGATAAAAATTATTTGATCCATCATTGGATAATGAACGAGTGACAGATAAAACTATTCTTTTTCAGTACTATTACATCTGTATATATGAGAAGCATCAACCTGAACACTGTTTGATTTGGCATTAAGCTTATTAATGGATATATCCATTAATGACATAGGGAAGTACATGACTTGAATAGTGATATATTTTTTAGATTACTATATGTAGGAATTTTGAGAAATACAGTGACTTACATCTGAAATGTAGATGGGTGTGAATAACTTAGGAATTTTGTTAGGCAAATACAAGGTCAGAATTAATGTAAAGACTAAGATAACAGATTGATGGAAGAATATCCGAGATAGGCATAAACCAGAACATTTTTCACTATAATATAATTTTGAATAAAACACCTTCTGCATAATTTTATTGATAAGAAACAGGAACTGAATTTTAAATTCAGTAGCACAGCAGGCAAAGACTGATTTGATTTTGAAATTCATAACAATGCTGCCATTTCACTTGGGCTATGATTCAGGTAAATGATTTACCTAGATTGCCAAGGATAACTGCTTACCCTTTGTTCCCTGCCTTGGTTGGGCAGCTGATGCGCATGTTGCGGTCAGAATTGTTCCGGCCTTTACTAGGCAAAAACTCCTGGTACAGTCACCGATGCTTCACCATCCAGCTGATACAGTCAAGGGGCGCTTCACTGCTCAGCTTGCTTAGTCAAGGCTTAGCAGGAGTTCCTAAGATCATAGAATAGGCTAAAAGAGAAAGGCAGGGGCAAGATGCATCATCACAGGTATATAATTGAAAATTTTGTTTTAAAATCTTGCTGTAAACTTCACAGGATTGTGAACAGGTCCAGAAAGTAAGTCATGCTGTGTAGTTATGATCGACCTTGGTTAAAAGAGAAAAACAACTTTTACCGAAGTCTAGATAGAGAAAAGTTTAGAAAAAGAAAGTTCAGCATGTTGATTGGGACTCAAGCAACTCAAAAATGCAAGAGCTCACAAAATACTGGAACTGTGTGCATTTTGAAATGTTGCATTCTCAGTGGGTTTACAAGAAAAAATAAAGAGCTGTTTGTTGGCTCAGGTAATGTAAATGAAACAGAGAAAATGTGTCTTGGAAAACCTTTTTTTATAGCAGAATTTTTAAAAGGTGATGTTGAGTAATTTTCCTGTTAGTTTTCTTGTTCTCGTGTTAGGATAAAAAGAGTAATCTCACACTCTCTTGTGCTGCGTACCATGGCAAATACTAACAATTCAGTTAATTGTATGTTGTATGTTGCTGATAATTATTTGTAGGTGGGATAGCTAACACCTCACGTACAGTGAAAAGCTGGAAGGAATTTTCAGGATGTCCGGAAAACTTCAGGATATTCTATTACATCTGATACTTTTCAGTTACCTTGGTTATTTCTTCTCTAGAATGGTAGTTGTGTCAAGAAGACTGTGCTAGAGTAATAAGCATGTAGTAGGTCAGCTGAGCTGCTGTCTTCTGTGCAAGATCTTCATTCCATTCCTTTCTGTTCTGTGTACTGGACACAGAAAAAGAAATATTCTTGGTTGATTCTGCAAGTAGAGATACTGAATCTCTACATCTTAAACCGTTATGTACTGCTGTCATTGATATTCCATGTCTTTTTTCAGGACAAAGAAGGGGTGGAGGGTGTATCCGTGGGAGCCATTCTTTCTGACTACCAGAGAATTCGAGTTGAAGATGTGTAAGAAAATATTAATCTTTTTCAGTATACACATTCTGGAAAATACTCATCTGTTTTCTAACTCAAATTTAAAGCAGAGACAGTTGCCTGATTTCTCATGTTCTGTGATACCAAATGCATTCTATTCATTAATATAGGTGTTTATTTTTTCTTTCCTTTTTTTTTCCTGTTTTTTCCCCCTGAAACCATGTGTTCATTAGTAAAAAAATCCAGTAGAGACTATACCACAGTTTTTGACTGCTCTTCAGATCTCTCTTCATCTGTTGAAAATACTCTGAGTTTTGGTATGAAAATAGTTGAGTAGGTTCAGTTCTTTGATTTCAACAGAAAGGTCACTCAGTTCCAATGACTGCAGTGTTGTGGTCAAGTCCCTCTATTTTTCACCAGAGTTTTGATATAGAGGAACATCCTGTGACTTGTTATCAGGAGATAAATACAAGAGAATCCTTATGTGCACATCTTCCCTTAATTCCTTAAAATTTAACATTTGTTATTATTAATCAGGAGCTTCCATTTGTCATTTCTATTGTGTACAAACTAAAGTCTATATACATTGTGATTCTTTTAAGAGTCTTAATTAAGAAAGAGGATTATGTGATGGTAATTGTTTCTGTTATGTAGGCCAATATTTGACGTGAAAAAAATTTTCACCATGTATGTCTGATAAAATCCAAAACCACCTTGTGTTAAAAATTAATTATAGTTTCATGAGTTCATTAATTATTTGTTGATGATGAAAGCAAATATCTGGAACATGTGTTAGGATGCCAACTTGGCTCGTGTCAGCAAGTTACGGAGCATGTTTGCTTTCTTTACAGTTTACATAGGTAAATTGCAGTCAGAAATAACTCCTTCCTTTTTCTTTTCCCTTATACTTAAACATTTTAATAATTGCCTCTCATGTTAGTAGGATAAAAAAAGACCGCTTTTGTTGATTGTGAGTTTTACATCTTTACCACAGCTAAAGGATTGACAGGAAATCATAGTATTTCAAGCAGACATGATTATTTCCAAGGTTGCTCAGTGGTAAAATACTGCGCCTTGATCTGTAGATTTAGCCCTTGCAATAAGGTTGTTTCATATGAACCGTCCCAGTTACATGGATTCAGCTAATTTTTTAGCTGAAGTTAGGCACCTAAGTGAGCTACTTTACATTCAGAGCTGCTAAATATTTCTATTAAAAAACCTAGTGCTCTGTTAAAACATTTGAAAGTAATAAGAAAACCAGTCAGATTATATGGGTGCTAACTACGCATTTACATATCAACATTAAACATACATTTATCTGTAAAGTCTTGACCATCATAATAGTGGGTCTATCTAATGTATGGAGGAATGCCCATATATGTGAGAAAGACCATGTACTAGAAGAAACATGATAATTGACAAATAAATGTATATCTTAAGTGCTCTGAACTAGTCCCATAGTTAAATGTTTTAAGTTTTTCAGAGCTAGACCTTACACATTTAATCACGAACTGATGGTTCTTGACAATTTACAGAAACATTACCTATCAATAATGCAAATTAGTGATTCTCTAATGTGATAAACAATCAAATGTTGTGTATCAAATGCTGTCTATATATTATATGTATCAAAACAAATTATTAACTTTACAGTAACAAGTTGTTAATTTGTATCACAAGCTGTATGTATTTTCTTGAATGATTCTTTTCCTTGAGTGTTGATCCAAATCACAGCAACAAATTCAGCATATTGTACTAGGACATGTGCCACATTTATCACAGAGCAGTAACTTTGGCCTTAGCTTTGTTCAAAAAAGGGGTGACTTCCTAAGGTGGTAATTCCTTTGTGTCCCAAAAGGTTTAGGAATGCGTTTTGTTATGGCTTTACTTGTGTTCTCATGCAGATCTGTTTACTTCAGTGAGTTGCATCTTATGTAGATGAATTATAGTCAGAACAAGTGTATTTCTTTTTTTTTTAATATATATTAGACTTAATGTTTATAATGAAAGATACAAATAGTAAAGTATTGTAATTGAAATTATGGAATAAAAATTATTTCAGGGTAGGAAAAGAAATAAATTTTCCTTAATTTTACATCAATAATGTTGTGTAAAAGCATAATACTTTGCTTTATCCAATTTTTTGTTTGTTTTTTAGGTGCAGAAGGCTTAATCTTCAGCCTTTAGCTTACCTCTGGCATTGGAACCAGGAAATATTGCTTAAAGAAATGATAACATCTAACATTCAAGCCATAATCATAAAAGTGGCAGCTTTTGGTATGTATTCTGATTCCGAACAATATTGTCTAGTGAAATTGCCCATGGACAAATCCATAACATAGCAGAGGAAAACAGAATTTTTGTTCAATGTTTTAGGATATGAAATGTTAATATCAAGAAAATTATAAAAAATGGCTCAATAACAGTCATGATGTCTGAATAATTAATTTAACAGGATGCAATTCATTCTTCAAGGAGATGTGTAAAAGCTGGAAATTAATTCTTCCTAACATTAAATTCCTCTCATAATTTTTTTTTGTTCTGGTTTGGTTTTGATTTGCAGTAAAGATGCATGCATAATTCAGTAGTTCACAGTATTGTCATTTATAGATGATGCAGGCTGGTGACTAGACAATATTATAAAGCAACCGTGAAAGTTTTAATAGAAATACATCAAGTTAATATCAAACAAGATATAATTATGAGGCCAAAATATTTTGTGTAACAGCAGTCTTGGAGTTGGTAAATCCTAAGAGCATACAAATAATCCATCATTGCCTCTAAAATTTTTTTGGTATTTAAAATGTAGTTGTTTAGCATTCCAGAAAAATCAATGTTTTTTCATTGTCCGCTATATAGAATGAAATTTTATAGTGAAGCAAATCAATATGAAAGTTAACCTATCTGTTTATTGCTTGAATGTAAAGATAAGGTCAAATGAAGTTTTATAAGACGGCTTATGGAATGATGTGCTCTAAAAGCCTGAAGAACACATGAGAAACATGTTACTAATACAATATATTCATTTCAGGCCTCTATGCAGTTTTCTATTTCAGAGTAGCAGATGAGTTTTTAAGCATAAAATGTGACCAAAGGACCTTGTCTTTTGTGGTTGACTATAAATTTGTGGTCCACTATAGCAAAGAATGGTTTGTATCATATAAGTGGCATCAATGATTAAAGATCTATGTTTGGAAGATAGTGTTGCATTGCATAATCTTTCATTAGAAGTCTGATGGCTGGTTTACCTGGGCAACTTTCCCATCAAATACCTAATCTCTCTTTCTCTTAAAGAATGCTTTATAACAAAGTAATTTCTCCATCATTATTAACCAAGAATTGAATTGTAATCCCTTTAGACTGGATGAATTCCATTAATTTTTTAAAATTACTTATTTTTTAAAATTTTATTTACTTATTCCTCTTTATGTGGTATAGTTTCTAACTAGTTTTTATCTTGTCACTATTATGGTCTCGCTCTATCATTCTGTAGGATCTGCTAGGGCAGAGAGAAGGATTAGAATGATTAGAAATACCACATACCCTCATTCATTTACAGGTAACAAGCAATGCAATTTAATAGTGTTTTCCTGAATTTTTGGAGGTCAGTTGCAAGTACGTAGGAATGGAATGCTGTGTTTTCTACTACAAAACACTTGGTTTTAGATTGGAAAAAAAAAAAGAAATATGCCATTTTTAAATAACAGTTTTCAGGCCACGTAAAGTATATTTCTATATTTATGTTATATTTCCATGAAATAGAATGCTTTCATTGCTTATACTGGTATGAAGAAAGAAACAAAGTCCACAAAGCATATGTAACATGTTTTTTTCACTTTAGAATTTTTTTTTTAAAGAAAATATATGATTTAAATAATAGATAAAACTATTTCCCAAATAGACATCATTGATGACCTGTCATGCCTGAAGCAAGATAAGCTTGTCTTTTGTATTCTACAGTCTTAAAAAAACTTAAAATGCACTAGTTAGTGCACAAAGAGTGCTTTGTGGGCTATTCATTGGAAGAGCGAATACCATAAATACTTGTAGATAGCAATTAGATAGAAAATCACTCCAAGTTATTTTTCCTTTTTATTTTTTTGGCTACAGGTAAAAGAAAGATCTTATCAGAGTCAATTTCTCACCTGCCTCAGGCAGACGTAATTAGATGTAAGCAAATTTAATGGAGCTTTTGTGCTCTGGGGCCATTCTGTAATGCTTTAATAATTGCATGCCTTATTAAAGTGGATTTAAGGTATGAAGACTGTTTAACATATCAAGTGGCAAAGAAGATAAGATACAGTTTAACTTTTTGCCTTTTAGATTAATAATCAAAGCTAAACTGCAATGAAAATATTTAAAATAACAGATTTAAGAGTCTGAGGGGTAATGCATTAGGTGATACATTGTACAGTTGTTAATGCAAGAAGCAAATCTTTAACCTGAGCTTAACATTCATCAGCACTGGCATACTTGTACACCCGCCTTGTCCTGTTTTCCATTAACTCAGTGCCAGTATTGACAAGGTAAAAGCCTGTCGTTTTATGTGGAAAACACGTAATTATGCAAGTAAACGAGCATTAGTTTAGTACATTTCCCTAAATCCACCATTACAAATTAATACCATAAACTTTGCCAGTGGCAAGAGTTTTCTATCTCAGAGTAGTGTAGTTTTCCAGATGGGATGCCAATTGCTCTCACTTATACGCAAAAAAAGTATTGTTAGCAACCTTTTTCACATGCCTTCTGTTGATCTGTAAGTAGATCAGCTTTCTTTCCTTTAGAGTGTATTTCAGAGGCTTTAATGATGAGAGAAAAACATTCCATGATCTAGCAGCAAACCTGAGCACTAGATATATATATATGTATAAAAGCCACTTTTGAATATTTACCTTCAGTGCCATTTTCTTGCTGCTAAAGATGCCTGTATGATACATCATACTTTTGTCTTTGAAATATACTTTGAATATTTCCACTATTCAGTGGAAATCCAGGAATTCAGAATGAGGTTACTCAGTAATAGCTAAAATTGAAGCTGTTATTGATTGTTTTTAACAGGTGTGTGCCTGAAATTCCAGTAATATCCATTGCTCATGTGACACATTGTAATATGACATTGTGTAATAGAACAGCTGTGTAATATAACGCAGTAAGAAGATGCATTTTTTACCGCCTTCCTCTTCGGTTATATTTTACAGATTATCTAGTACTAATTAACTTGCAGAGTATGCATGTAACAGATTCAACTTTAAATCTTGGTAATTTTGTATGTTGGTCTTAACTGTGCCTCATTCTAAAGCAAATTGCTTCCACTGCAGTAGAAGGTGTAATACACATGTGGAAGTGAGGGAAGAAGGAGGGTTACATGTGGAAGGTATTTTTGAGTTCCTTAGTAAAACTTGATGTTCAAGTTTATTTACTTTTAGTTTACTTATATAGTTAACTACACCTAAATCTTGTTAAGTATTAACACTAAAACTTAAGCACTGCTATACTTTTTAAGATACAACGAACTTTATTTCTCCTATATATGAGAATATACTTTAAGTTGATTTTATGTCATGCAGTTAGTTTGTCCTCAATTCTAGATTTCTTGAAGTTTCAAAAGTAACATTTATATTGAGTAAGTTTCCTAAGTGCACACTGTTACCTTGAGAATGGGAGGTTGTGTGGAATTGCTTCTTCAATGTTTCAGTCGAAGTCAGAATATAAGATCAAATTCCTATCTTTTAGGGGATTAATACGCATTATTTGCCATCTCCTGTCTGTCAGAAAATACTAAGTTCCTTCACTAAAATGAGCTCTCTGTAGTAGGTATATTTAACTTGAGCCTCCTTCTGTATGAGAAGATATTGATGCTTGCTTCACATGGTCTAGAAAATTGGTATACTCCTGCTATTCGTGGAATCCACTATCCTGATAGTTTAGGAATGTGTATGTTTTTGTATATGAGTTTTTAATTGAAAAAGAGAGAATATTACTTCTTAGTATAATGAATCTATTATTTCAACCCAGCCACCTCTGTGTCTATGTTACTGTTTATTTGTATGCCTCTAGTGTACAGAAGTGCAATCATGACTGTCTGAAATTGATAGCCATACTCCCATTAATTTTCACAGAGGTAAGATTTACTTGTAAAGAACTACATTAAAAAAAGACCTAGCAGCACACAGTTCCTGGTAAGCTCCTGAGGGTGTAATTTAGTGTACAGAAAAACTGATCTAATAGTCAGTTACTGCCAAAAGGTCAATCTTTCCATCCCACTTCTAGCTGACTCTTCCAAACCACAAGTCTGTGCTTGCTTCTGCCCTTGTAAAGGGTCCAGTGTTTTTGTGGCTGCATAGAGGGGATCCAGCAGGATCTGCTTTTTTGTGAGTGCAGGGAACTTGCTCTTTAGAAACCACAGCTGCATGGAGGACAAAACTCTCTTTCAATAGAAAGCTTACTACTAATATGGGTTGGCTGCAATGTCAGATCATATCCTGAAGTAAAATTGGTGGTTGTGAGTTTTGTCTGAGCACATCATCTGTGTAATGGAGAGGAACCGTGTTCTTTGAAAATGTGTGTCTAGTTTTTAGTACAGAGCAATTTTAAAGTAATTTTGAGGAAATTGAAGGAACTTGTTATATCATCACGGGGGAAGATACTTTCTTCCTCTAAATATTATTTTAAAATTCGTAGACCATTCACAAACATAACAGAAGGAACTGAGTAACATTTTGTTAAGAAATCAATAAGAGATCGCAGTTGCTCTCTTACATATTGTATAGTAAGGATTGTTTACTTGCTTATTGCTAAGTAAACTAAACATTGACAGTATTCTTATCTAGTTCAGCTTATTTATAGGTGATCATTCCACTGTTTTCTTCCTTGGGCAGCTACCAGACACTGGAGCTGTAGTAGAATCTATCAGAGTCTTCACAACATTTCCTCTTGATAACATTCTGTTTTATCAATATGAAAAACACTTAGAATCATAGAACCATTAAGGTTGGAAAAGAACTCCAAGGTCATCAAGTCCCACCTTCAACTGAATAGCATTATGCCCACTAGATCATATCACAGAGTGCCACATCTACACATTTTTTAAACACTTAACTTGTTTTTGGAACACTTACTCTGTTTATCGTAATTAGAAGTAAAAGACAAAATGACTGATAATATTTTTCAAACCCTGTCAAATTGTAATGCTTGTCTCTTCTGTTAGGGATAATGTATTCTAAAACTAGCCTTAAACTTTTATTAGAAAAATTATCCCTGTGCAGTGTTAAAAGTATTATCTTGTGTACACATGTGATCACTTTTCATTCATTTTAGTTTTAATGTTTTTCAAATTATAAATTTGATAAATTACCTATGATGTACTTTGGGAAAGATGTTCTTATTAGTCTTTTCCCCCTTCTAAATCTTGTTTCCTAGCTAGCATATGGTGTTGTCACTGAATTTTCAAACAAATCTTCCGTAACTTAGTTGGCCCTTTAGAGTTTAAGTGCATTTGACACTTTTGCCCTAGGCTTGTTCTGTAATGCATTTGTCTACTATCTCATTTATCTCGATAATTCCTGTTATTTATGATTAAAAAATAAATATACCACACCTGTTTGTTCACCAGACATTGTATGAGAAGACTTGGGAACACTTATGAAAACAGAGGAGCCATTTTATCTCAAGCCTTTTTTTTCCTGATGGAAAAGATTCACACAGGAAAAGATCAACACAGATAAATGGAAATTGTGTGCAAGACTGGAAATAAAAAAAATTTAGCTTGGGATTTAAGATGTGATGCAAAAGAGATGAGTAAGAGAAAAGAGAATTAGGAATGGACTTCAAGTGAAGAAAAAGTTTGATTCATAGTTGAAAGTTTAGGGAAATAAGATGAGAAAATACTCTTTGCATTTGGAATGTTATTTGCCTTTATGCATGTATATGAATGACAGATGCTTTGTTACCAGCGTAAGATGAGGTTTTGGAAAGAGATTTTAGTGCATATATAATGTATAAAGAAATGTTTGAAAATAAAGTGTGTTACAGAAAAAGAAGAAATTAGTTTTTGCATAAGTCGATTTAGAAACAAGTTGGAGAGAAATATGATTCCCTCTTTGCTAACTCTTGAGCCTATACATTGGAAAATGGAAAGGATATTGTTGTCATAACAGATAACAGGAGTTAGAAGGAAGAGTAAGGGAATGTGCCTGAAAACAGAAAAGTAATTGAAAGTTGACATTATTGAGTGCTTCTTAAGGAGATGTCACAGACAAAGTAGGAGAGAGATCGCTTAAGAGTGGAAAGATCACTTTGCAGTTTGGGGAGATCACATCATCTAAAGGAAAAATTTAAATGGAAGTGATAGGCTAAGAGTGCACTATTAGGCATTTAAGGTGAAACAGGAAAAGTATAGCTTATAGTGAAAAAGAGCAGTCAGAGAACTTGGAGCTGAAAAATAGTGGAAGAAAAAGAACTTAGTAAGAGATGTCAAAAGCAGAAATAATAAAATGAAAGTCAAGAGGTACAAATGGTATATTTTTAATACTAGAATATTACTTGCTGCTCTTTAATGTTTGATACAATTTAAGTTCTAGATGCCCATTTACTTTACAGACTTATGTGCTGAAACAGGACATAAACTCAAACCCTTAAGGGCATATCTGTGTAGTTAAAACCATAGATGTTTGCTTGCCAGGTCACTCTGAGTTGAAGTTTTGCAGGACTTCTTGTCCTAGTCTGTTCCTTTATTTCTGCCCTGGCCTTTTACTCTTTTGCAGGTGATCTATTGATCTTCCCTGTCAGAAGCATCTGTTGATTCATTTGGGGATTGATTGGGTGACTTCTTGAAGGTTTATAACTTGTCTGCGCGGAGATGAATTTAATGAAAATGACAGAAATTTTACTACTTGCACCATGCTTCTTTCTGTTCCACTGAATGAAATTTCAATTATTTTCTACAAAGCTTACTAGAATTAGAACTGTTCAAAGTATGAAATACTAGAATTCTGTAAGAGGGACAAAGTAGCACATATTTTTTTATTCACACACATTTTTATTTATGTGGTGCTAAATTGGTTTAACAATCTGAATTAAATAGATTAATAAGTAAACAGTGCTCTTATGAAATTCTAATAAAAAAATTTATGTCAGAAAAGTTGTACATTTGTGCTTGTATGAACTGAAACTTTAATAACTTTTGATTTAAGTTTTTTAAGTCCATTAAAGGTCTTGAGAAGAAGTTGACTCAGGCACCACTTTAAATGAGATGAACCATTTGCTGTCTAGAGTCTGGCACTTGATTAAAAGTAGTCTAATGCTGTTATTCAGCAATTCTGCCACAATCTTTTTCATACTACAAACATTTTAGAGAAGAAACTTCTGAAATTCAACAAGGGCAAATGCAGGGTCCTGTACCTGGGGAGGAATAACTCCATGGACCAGTACCGGCTGGCAGCTGAGTGGCTGGAGAGCAGCTCTGTGGAGAAGGACCTGGGGGTCCTGGTAGACAACAAGTTGTCTATGAGCCAGCAATGTGTCCTGGTGGGCAAGAAGGCCAATGGTTGTCCTGGGCTGCATTGGGAAGAGTAGGTCAAGGGAGGTGATCCTGTCCCACTCAGCCCTAGTAAGGCCACTTCTGAAGTGTTGTGTCCAGTTCTGGGCTCCTCAGTACAAGAGAGACATGGAGCTCCTGAACAGGTTCTGTGGAGGGTGACAAAGATGATTAAGGATGTGGAGCATCTCTCTTACAAGGAAAGGATGAGGGAGCTGGGCCTGTTCAGCCTCAAGAAGAGATGACTGAGATGATTAACTCATCTCAGTATATAAGTGTCTGAAGTGGGGGTGCAAAGAGGATGGATCCAGGCTCTTCTCAGTGGTACCGAGCAACAGGACAAGAGGCAATGGGCAGAAACTGAGTCACAGAAAGCTTCACATGAATATGAGGAAGAAATTCTTTACTGTGCAGGTGACCGAGCACTGGAACAGATTGCCCAGAGAGGCTGTGGAGTCTCCCTCACTGGAGATATTCAAGAACTGTCTGGATCAAACCTATGCCATGTGCTCTAGGATGACCCTTCTTGAGCATGGAGGTTGGACCTGATGACCCACTGTGGTCCCTTCCAACCTGACCCATTTTGTGATTCTGTTATTTTGTAAAAGAATCTGGTTGAAAATATTGCCTTGTTATGTGATGAAGCAGTACAAAATTTCTTCAAAGATTTATTGAGGTTTCTCTTCTTGAAATGATGAAGCTAAATTGCTTTGAATCCTAGATTTAACTAGAACACAAACATCTTTGATGTTAAAAAAAAAAAACACACATAACATTACTTCCATAAAAAGTTTTAGATCCGTTTACCTCTTAGAATTCTAAAATTTCACGACATCAGACTAACCTAGTTTAGAGCATACTTGAAGAATGTTCAAGAAGGAGGATAAACTGAGATCCTAATTAAATGGCACTGGAAACGTATGCTAGAACCACTTTAGGATTAATGTCTTATAACTTTATCACTTAGCTTGTAGAGAGTTACTATCATCTACAGGTTCCATCCCTGTACAATTCCCACACTGGATAAATTATCACATACCAAAAAAAAAAAAAGGCAAGGGAAAAAAAGAGAAGTAGATACATAACCAAGTCACATGAATTTTCCTCTTTTATACAATAAATTAGAAGTATATTCATCTCCAGTCTTTTAGAGGTGCAGTAATACCCAGTATTTATTGCACTTTTCGTTACTTTTATACAAAAATTAAGCAGTTTTTATAATTTTTTTTCCTTTGGAAAAGGAAATGCAGGGTCTCCATCCAGTTCACCATTGTTCACAGTCTTTCATGTGTGAAAATTTTGAGGAAGTTAAGAATGAACCTGTCAAGTTATGCTAGCAGACAAAATGTTCACTTCCCAGCTCTTTGAAGAAATGAANTTCCATCCCTGTACAATTCCCACACTGGATAAATTATCACATACCAAAAAAAAAAAAAGGCAAGGGAAAAAAAGAGAAGTAGATACATAACCAAGTCACATGAATTTTCCTCTTTTATACAATAAATTAGAAGTATATTCATCTCCAGTCTTTTAGAGGTGCAGTAATACCCAGTATTTATTGCACTTTTCGTTACTTTTATACAAAAATTAAGCAGTTTTTATAATTTTTTTTTTCCTTTGGAAAAGGAAATGCAGGGTCTCCATCCAGTTCACCATTGTTCACACAGTCTTTCATGTGTGAAAAGTTTGAGGAAGTTAAGAATGAACCTGTCAAGTTATGCTAGCAGACAAAATGTTCACTTCCCAGCTCTTTGAAGAAATGAAAGCTAAATATGACAACAGGAATAATTTACCTCAAGGCAATTTAAGGTATAGATTTACAGTTCAAGAATATCTGTGTGGCATGTGCATTCCTAGTTGGTGAAGGTTATGAGACATTCCTTCACTCCTAGCGAGTAAGCCTATGTTATCAGCTAATGCTGTTGTGTACAGGCTTTTCCTGTGTTATTAGAAACATTCTCCTGTATTCTGCACTGTGTAAAGAATAGTGCGTGATCCTCCTTCTGAAAATCAGTGATTTCGTATTGTTTACTTAGGAAAAAAAAAAGACACATTTAAAACAGAGGAATTTATCTTCAAAAATAATCCTGTTTTCTCTGTTCTAGTTCTAGCAGTGGTTGCTTTATCCTTTATTTTTTTTTCTTTTTGTATGTATTTCTTTACCTTACAGGTCCTATCATCTTATTGTTAACCCTATTTTCTTTATGATAAAGAGAATGAGATGAAAGAGATTAGTTTTGGTTCCAGAAAACCAAAGTATTTGTTCTAGTTTGAAAACAAACCAGTGGGAGGCACCAAGTCAGAATAACAATTTAATAGGGAAATAATAATAATGATTAAAAAAAAAAAAGGTAAAGGCAGAAAAAA
>VZTI01004803.1:3151638-3189138 GCA_013397865.1 Struthidea cinerea
TGGTGGATGTGGCTCTGTCGAAGCGGTGGTCTGGTCGAAGGGTCTGCTCTTCCTCAGAAGGTCCAGTGGTGGCTATGTAGCTCCTGTCCTCTGGGAAATCCAGTGGAAAGGGTGTCTGTGGTGTCCAGAGTCTCAGATTATAAGCAGGATGGAATGCTTGGTTCCTCCTGGGTGGAGCATCTCACAATGGGATGATGAGTCATGAGGCCAGGTGTTGATGGGCTCATTAACAGAAGGATAGACTGGAGGGAGGAGGCCAGGAAACATTGCCCCACCTGGTTTTAACAACTCATGAGAATGGTAATAGAATATACTGCAACCCAGGACAGTATTTAATTACCTCTTTTCTTATTCAAAATTCTAAATAATTCTACTCTTGGTGAGCATCTGATTAGGATCTTTCCAGAAACTTTATTGTGCATTTTACAGCCCTACATCCTCAGAAGTTAAGTCTTAGTCCCTGACATTCATAATGATGACAGTTGCTCATCTTCTCAACATTACTTGTCAGGAAGTCAGGAAAGAAAAGGGAACCTCATGTTGTTTAAAATAGGTTCTATTTTTTTTCTCCAAAAGCCTACCCTAATTCTATGGATATGATATTTCAAGAAGAATATGATAATAGCAGTTTTGGAAATTTGTTTTTAACCTTACATTATGGAAGAAGTCTGTGAGTGAGAAGATTAACTTTTTGAATTGTAAGGTCAATTAGTCAGGGAAGGATAGAGTTTTTTCCCCTATATTATCAACAGATAATGGTTAACTCATACATTATTGATGTGTGTGTGTGGTAGTGATTCTTTTACAACATATTAATATATTATGGGTTAGAGTTTGGTTCAATGTAGCTTTCAGAAGACCTTTATGCACCACCATTTCTTAAAACCAGTAATTATGATTTATTTTTATTTATTTGAAATTTTATTAAGAGGTGAAAATAGAATTTTTTATTTTAAAATACTTTCTTAAAAATACAGACAATATAAAAATTCTGAACATGACTGAAACATGTTCTTGTTAGTCAGATAAGGCTTTAGAATGTGGATTTTATTAGCTGAATGTAATGCCATGAAAATGTAACTTGGATTTCTAATGGTCTTGATAAATGCAAGTAATATCAGGTAGTTGTCCCTCAGGTGAAGGCTTCATGCTACACTAATACATATGTACAAAGTGAACCATTTAAAATATTGTTCCTTTCAATAACTCAACAGTAGTGAAATACCTTTTAGTAATGTTGTTTTTTTCACCATAGAACAAAGCCATGAATTTCTGCCCCAATCTTGCTGCAGTTCTCTATAACACTTGCCTTGTGGCTGTGCATAAGAGCATTCTGCAACCATTGTTTAAATTTCTAGGAAGGAGTTCTGTTCCTGTCAGTGGCTTTATCAGGAATTACAGATGGAGTAGAAATTACTTGGAAGTGATTGTACCTTTTGTGCTATCACTTACTGATTTTGCAGTAAAACTAGACTACAAAACTGGAGGTGAAAGCACAATTTTTTTTACTGAGCACTGTTAAAAACAGCATTATCAAATTTTTTGAGATGTTTCTGTCGTCTACCGTCTATTTCTTTGGTCTGCCTCAAAGAAATAAAGCCCCACTTGCTCTCTTGGCAGCACATAATAACTTGATGGATGTAGTTCAGTTGGGGAGTTAAAAATGCATCGAAAATAATGGGCCATAACATTCTAGGGTCAACATTTATTCATAGATGATGCAATTAAATAAAACAGGCATTAACTTCAAGGTCAGTCAGTGAAGTAATAAAAGTGAATATTTTAATTGAATTCTAATTGCTTCCCATTGATACATGCAAGTTAAATAAAATATATGTCAGTGCTGCAAATTATAGTTCCCTTCCTAATTAATTTTTTAATTCTACATAGAGTCGTCCAGGCCATGGACCTTGTTGTTGGTTTATCCATCCATTCAGCTTTCTTCACACCTAGTTCCATTGAGGAAAAATTTGGAGGATGTGGTGCTGAGAATTTACAATACATTGTTCTTTTTAGTCTAAGCCATTTTAAGAATCTGAATCAATAAAGAAAAATGTACCAAATAGAAGTATAGATTTAAAATAACTTCTTTTTAAGTATGGTTCTAAATACTTTATTATATTAATTCTAGCAATGGACATACAGCTTCATCTATGCATGCATACCAGTAGAGATTTGAGATGTGGATTACTGATTCTGCAAATTGCAAGTTATATTGGTTCTTGCTGCCTTTACCAGACAGTCTCTATTCACTCACAATACAAACCTATTGGAAACTAAAAGAAATAATATTTTTCTAGAGAAATGCAAGCTGTCCAAAAATAGAACTCCACAGAGAAACAGAAATGGTACATTGCACTTTCACAGATTTTCATGTAGGTGTGGGATATTATTAAAGTGTAAACATAGGCAATTTATTTGTATTTCATAAACTATTTGTATCATAGTTTCTTTTAAATTATTGGTTTGCATTCATTACAGGACAGAACAGAAGATACATCCGTATTATCAAAGAGAACCTTGCGAACGAAATAATATGTTAGTGTGTCTGGTTCCAGCTACTTTTTCCCTTCTCATATGTTTGTAATGTATCTCTTGGTTTAAATTTAGAGGAAATCAATCTGATTTTATCAAGAAGAGAGAGGTTGCTTATCTTAGAAAAGTACTTATATTAAAGGAAGAATGTTAATGTAAATGTGTGAAATGGTACTGTAATAGAGTACTCGTTTGTTTACTTCAAGAGAAATTGCTTGTTTGGCCTTATACGTATCCCATTATAATCAAGGACAGAATACTAACCTGATGCAAGTTGGAAGAGATCACCAAAACCACTTGAACTATTGAAATTGAATTATTATATTTCAAAACTATTTCCCCAAGACTAAATTATCATTATCATAGATCTAGCATGCACATTCTTAGTCTGTTAATAAAAAGCAATAAACCAATATGAAAAAGAAATAGAGGGAGGAAAAAAACTCAGTCTTTTTTAACTTTAATTACTAAGCAGTTTTAAAAGCATTCCCCTAGATAGGAAGGAAATTTTTAATGTGCTTTAATGAAATATTTAAAAACTTTCTTAGTGTTTTGAGATCTCATTCATTCTAACTTGTTTAAGTTTCACAGGAATTTAAATATATCAAGATCATGATTGTAAAAATTAAGAGACATTACCTATTTTAACTCAGCAATGACTTTATATAATAGTGTACTGTACATTTATATAACAGCTTTCATCATCAACAATCTAAAGTGCTTTGCAAGGTACATATTTCAGAAATTGCTTCTGAATGGAGTAATTTTGGTGGCAGCTCTTTAATGATACCTATTATTGTATAAAGCAGTAGAGTAGGAAAAAATAGACAAGTATTTTATCAGTACAAAGAGAAGCCCAAACCACAATAATTAAGAGTAGTCAAAAATGGGATAACTGAAAATTTCTCACTGGTCCTTCACTTTCAGGAATTATCATTTTCTTTTTTCTCATTTGCTTCAAATGGTAAGACCTTTCGAGCACTTTATATCAAATGCAACCAGCGTATTTATTTGGTTGAAGATGTCAGCTTTTGGAACAGTTGTTCCTGGATTATTTTATCCCACTACTCATTTTTGCCACTTATTTGACTCATCTCTGAGTAGTGACCATTAACTGCCATGAGCTGGCCAAACTCAAAAAGTCAAGAAGTTGAAACAGGAATACAGAGGAGCAAGTTAGAGTAGATAACAAATGTTAATAGGGCTTACTTTTTTACAAAGAAAAATAAATCAAAATGTAGACATCATTCAGAATATTTTGTGATGGATCAAAAGGTACAACATTCAATACATTCTGTATGTCTGACTTTTCTTTGTATCTCCATCCTTTTTAATCTTACATTTTATATGTGAGTAAAACACACAAAGAATGTGATTTGGCAAAGGGTCTTTTCATAATGGAACAGTCTGTGTCCCTTCCAGTTGCAGGAACTATAAAAAAAATTAAATTGTATTTTAATTTAGTAGGTATCTACAAAGGTAACTTCTGACTCAAGGCGGCAATATCCTTGTAGTATTTTTATTACCATGGACCTGTGTGATTACTTCACTGGTTAGTGAAATTTCCAATAAAGGGAAACAATAGCATTTCCACTTGACATGTAGTGAAATGGTAACTGGCTTTTTTTTCCATAAACATGGAAACCATTTGTCCAAAGCGGATGAGGGAAAATTCTGACTAAGTGTATTTTCTTTAGGATAGTAATTATTTTAGATAATGTGGAGTTTCTAACGGAGATATAGTTGAAAAAGAAAAAAAAAAGAAAGAAACATTTCTTGATGTCATAAGAGTACTTCATAAAAAAACATTTTTACACCTTTTGGGTTTTTTTCAGGTTTAGATCCAGGTAAGCATCTAGGAAAAACTCTGGGTGAGATGGAGCCTATTCTTTTGGAGGTGAGTATTACTTAAAGGATATTCATAAAGTTAAACTTGCAGTTAAAAAGTAACACAGGAAGAAATTCAGTAAAATTAACTTTAAAAAAATTACTTACTTTCATAAATTAGGTGCTAACCCAAAGCTTAGCTTTGTACACAGAATATAAGCCTCTACCATGCACTTTTGATATGAAAAACATTATTTCTTGACATAGTTCACAAATGGTGCCAGCATCTTTAAAACAAACTAAAGGCATGAAACCTCAATATTGCAGGAACACTAACTGGTGTATCAATATGATAAAGCTAAATAATTGTGTGTAAGTTGGAGACTTTCACAGCAAGAAATGGTAGTGGCAAAATCATAGGTGATACAAAACTTCCCTGAAGAATCCTATTTGCAGGTTTCCTACCTGCAAAGTTCCTGATTTACACAATCAGACTGCATGCAGTAGGGCCTTTAAAAATGGAATAAGAGGTTTATTCCTGAGGATGTATTTAATTCTGTACAAAGGGTTATGTATCCTCAAACCAGGATAATGCTTGTTGGCAGAGCTAGTAGATTTGTTTAAAGAAAAATTATTCAGCTAGGGAAAAGAAAAAAGATCAGATTTTGTACTTGAGTCTTCTTTGAATTTGTTGTAGAAGCATCAAACATCAAGCTAAGTAAAGTTTAATAACAGTTCTGAAATTATGTTTTAGTGTATTGTCTGTGACAATGCTGGTTTACCACAATTCCTTGTCCTTGAGCCTGTTAGATACCCACAATGACTGCATGTTTATTAAGAGGGCTTGATGTAACTTTCGTCATTCTATGCTGTCTAAATTTCCACAAAGTGATGTCCTAAAAATACTTTTCATTGTTAATCTGGGTAGTTACTTGTCAGCCTGGCTTCATAAGTAGTTTTTTTTGGAACACTTAAGGGCATGGCAAACTTGCAGAACAGAAAGAAAAGGTAACCAGAACTTTAAAAATCTCTTTTGCTACTGTAAGATTGTGGAGTTACATAGCAATTTTATCTTGAGTTTAACTCCATTTTGTTAGTTATTTACATGGCTGAAGAGGAGAAGATAGGTAATTGCTAGTTGGCAAACCTGAAAAGGAAGAATTAAGGTCTGTAACATTCAAATAACCTTACCTGAAGAAATGCTGTTGATTTATTCTTGAGGTTTGTTGCTTCAGACGTGGAGAATCTGCCCAGAAATCTTCTCCTCCTCCTCCTCCTTGGCCCTCTGCTATGTAAATTAGTTGGTATACAATCCCATTCATTATCTTTTTTTGGAAGTCTTGTTTCACTTTTTTAAATCATCTCAACATTCTGCATTCACAGAAAGCTTCTTTAATCAAAATTCAAGTTGCAGCCCCAGTGTGGTTTCAGCTGGGTAACTGCTCACCTCAGTTGAATCAGCAGACTTGACTTTCTTTAAAACTGTAGCAGCAAGTATTGCAATTTTAATTGTGCTAATAAGAAGTATTCTTCTGCATTTGATTTCACCATCATTCATTTAAAAAAGAAAATTATAAACTCTGAAATCCAAAAGTACCTGGTCTTTTTTGTGAATTACATATATTCTGCCTTGTGTTTGATGTCTTGATTGAGGTGATTCTTACTTACTTGATTTCACTGAAATTATTACTGTCATAGTTTAACACTTCTCAAAACCCACATTTGAAGATTTTATCTTTAATTGATACAACAATAAACAGAGCAATGACTACCTAGCTTTAAGTGTACAAATAGGACATTCTGACACTGCTTGTGGTGCTTATCAGGCCATTTTAGGGAAGACTGCACAACTGATTATTTGTTCATGTGGCTGTTGCTTGTGCATATGCGTGCTATGAAAGTCAAAGCCAGTACAAATACATTGTTTTTACTGGATACTTAGTTGTCTTTAAGGCCTAATAAAACGAAATCATTAACTATAAAGTGAAGAAAAATACTTGCACTTATGATGTGAAAAATATTCTTTTGCAAACCAGTTAATTCTTCAGCATCAGAAGTTCTGGCAGACGGAATGTGAAAACAAAGAGTTCTCAGTTTCCAGTAAGGAGGAGAGATAAAATTTAATATTCTGACCATACCATATAAAACACCATAATGAATTAATGTTTAACACTGCACATCTCCAAAACTACCACAGCTTTATATACTTGTGATCTTTCATTTGTGCACTACTATCTAACCAGTAATTTCAAATTTTACAGTAAATTTGTTTTTCTTGTTGGGGTTTTGGTAATACAGTTTTTTCCTCATCTTGTGGATTGTTTTTTGGGTTCTATGTGGACATCTGATGTTACTTTACATAGCAGTTTATTCAGCTAGGTGCAGGGTATTTTATTACAGCATTTTTCCTAGTGTCGTGTGTGACTTTGTGAGAATTTTTGCAGTTCTGTTTGGAATTAATTAAGTAGTGTTCTGTATGTTCTTCAGTTTTGTTGAATATCTGAATAATTTCAGTGCCCAGAAAAATGCCGATATTGAATATGAACGTCTTTGATAAAGAGCCACAGCATATCATATAAGTTGAGTAATTTGGGATTTTTAGGAATATCTTTTAGCATGTACTCACAAAGTTCAACTTCTCTGGTTCTACAGATCTGGATATAGAACTCACCTCTCACTTTTTCTTTTTTTGTACTAAAAGTTTACCTTAAGGAACAGTCAATGAGACAAAAATCAACTTGTATTACTATAATGCACCTGTTACAATTTGTCTTTTGGAAATACAAGAAATAAACATGAAGTAGTCATTCTCTTTTTAGAAAAAAATCTCTTGTTGAGGCATTATAAGAGTGTTAATAGGAAAAAATCCCCAACAAATAAACCCATAACCCAACCCTGATTCCCTTCACTCAATTATTTGAGTTTGAAAATATCACCTAAATTTCCAGTCTTCTGATTTACTTTTTTTTATGTGTACAGTAGAAATTATAATAATTACTGACAGAAGGATGAGGTGGTTTTTCTGCAGTAGCAGCAGAAAAATGGAGGACTAATGAGTGGAGAAAACCTTTTGCAATTTTTTTAACATTGCATACAGAATGTTGAACTTAGGAGTGCAATGGTGATCTGCCACCCATACTTTTAGCAGGGGTGAATATTACTGGCTCAGGACATTGGCATAGTAGAAAGGGAAGTTTTTGAATTATTGCCTTTTTCTAATTGATAGGTCTTTAATTACTGAGGAGTGGTTGCTAGATAATTGCTAAATTATTAGATTGCTTTCATGTCGCACTGTTCCCTCTGTAACAGGAATCTCAGCTTTTCACACTAAAGAATTTTCTGTCAACTTATGTCTCAGGGTGTGATCCCACTCTCCTTAGAATTTGTTAATACAATGGCAAATGGACATTATGGTTATATTTGTCTGTCTTTCTTCTGGCTGTGCTAATAGGCAGTAGGAAAATGTTTATTTCTGTGCTTGCCTCAAAAGTTGATGAGAACATCTTGATATAAAGAGCATTTCTGTAAAAATGAGAGCTTATTAAGTCTTACAATTTCTGTCTGGGAACAAAGTCTTCACTTGAAAAAGGAAACACTTGAATTCAAATATTTATCTTTGATTACGGAAGTTAAAAAGGAAGCTTTAAGCCTTGTGTTTCATTCCCAAGGTAGGAAGAGACTGTTCTGCAGGTAATGTTTGGACTGGTCATTTATGTGTATCTCATTTATATGTATACCCTGTATCTTATTGTGTACTTATGATAAATTTTGTGCAGTTTAGAAGATGGTTTCATCATAGATTTCTTTTAGGGTTTGAAGTAGACTTTCATTACTTGCAATTAGTTTTGTTTAATTTGTAAAATTTCAGTTTTCTGGCTCACCCGAATTAGAAGGCAGATTTAGCAATCATAAAATTTAGAGTCCATGCTGTTGTATTATTATTAATGTAGCATCCAATTTGCAAAACCAAATAATCAGTCTTCAAAAAATGTTAATATTCTAAATTATTAAAAAGCAAAATTCTCATTCCGTTGATGACATATAAAAAATATTACTGATTTTGTTAAATGAATGTTAAGGATCTGTTCTATGAGCTGCTGAATATCTTTTGTTCCTGTTGACATTTGTGAGAACTGAAAATCCTTTAGCACCTTGTATAATTGGTGTCAAGAATGATACTGAAGCCAGTGACATTGGAAATGCGAATTTCTCACAACAAAAGCAGGAGATAGTCTTACATCTTCTGAGTATTCAATGGTAATTGCCAATAATTATTCTAGACACTGTTTACAAGCAGAGCTACCAATTTTGAAAGTGACTTGTAAACAGTCACTCCACATATTCACTGTGGAAAGGTTACAATTAGAAAGATCTTTCCTGGTTTTCTCTCTTTCAGTTTTTTAATAGTTTTCTTTAGGGTTGGTTTTTTTTTTTTTCAACTAGAGTAAGAATAAGAGGTTTTGACTAACTTTTTTGTAGGTTGTCCATTTTTCTTGCATCAGCATTAATTATTCCTGATGTATTTGTCCTGTAGAAACCTTGTTGCCATTGTTGACAGATGGAGTTCTATTTTATGTCAGGAGTATAATTTTTTAATGAGTGCTTGATTAAAGGTTCTCTTTTGCTCCTTTTCTTTGAAAGAAAATGTGAAAGGAAAAATTAAAAATAACTCTCACAACAAGATACTGAAAAACGTTTAATATATTTCCAAAAGAAATTTAGGTTTTATAGCACCAGATAAATAATACAGAGCATTACCGAGGTATTGTTTTCTCAGAGCATTTTCCTTTTCTGCAAAATAACAGCTGAAGAGGATTCGGGCCTTTGGTTTAAGTAAGTGAAGTTATAGACACTCTTTGAAGTTTTAAAATAAAATCTTTGAAAGAGAACTGTAAAATAACAAGCTACATTCAGCTTCAACAATAAAAATACGGTATCATTTAAATATATTAAACAGACTTGCTGCACAAATATTCTGGTAACCATATAAAAATGGAATCTATGATGCGTGAATAACGCAGTCTTGTGTTTGTCTGGAAAGAAATAGAGGACTTGGAATTATCTTGTAGCCTCCAGACAGACTTTTTCTAACCCTCTCTGATGTTCTGGAGAGCTGTATTTCTACTTTAACTGCAGAAGCATCATGATTGGGCTTCTGTTCCTCTAAGGAAAAGCATAAAGGGGTTAAATAAGTATTCTCAAAAGTAACATTAGTGTTGGCAATGGTGTTGAGGACTGAAGTTCAAATTCTCGTGAGTCACTTAAAGCAGACTGTTAGTGTTTGCTTAATGTCAAAAAACCTGGACAGGGCTTGGCTTGAATCAGCTACTGCTGTGACACTTTAGAAGGTGATATCATCTGCTGCTGAGGACATGAATTTCTCCTGCAGACGAAGAGAGAGTGTCCCCGTGCTCAGATCTGGTGCTTGATTACTATCTATCAGCACAGTACATTAAAACAGTAGTACAGTGAGCTACTGAGCAGTTGTGCACCCCTTACTCCAGCAGAAGAACTTTGGTTCATGCTTCACAGCTGCTCATTTATAAAGCAAGGATTAATTAAGATAGTCATATCTTGTATTTTGAGTGTTTTGGTTTATCTAGTTATGTGTTTAAGTGCGGTATCCAGAGCTTCAGGAATATTCATAAATATACGTTGATTTAGAAAGTATATTAAGTACAATTTATAAAGGAAACATGTCTCTCTCTCTCTTTAGATCTTGCTTTAGCTTTTTGCTTTTGACTTAGAAAATTCTCAGTTGTTTTGTTAGATTTTTTCGAAAGAATATTTACCAAAGCATAGAATACAGTTCCTGAATCTTTTGACAAAAAATGTGTTCACTGTATACTTCTATGTGACGTGCTACTTCTTGTGTTGACTCACAGTAAAAGTTTCTCCTACAGGTGAAATAGATATGCTAAAGAAAGTTAGATAAATATGGGAGTTTGAACAACCTTTCATGGCCACTGAGAAAGAAGAACTAGGAATCAATTTGTTTATCTGAATATTACAGTGCCAGTTCTACTTAAAATATAACACATTGGTAATTTTTAGATCACTGTAATAGGCATACAAAGAAATCAAGAACTGATTGTATGATGTTTAGTTTTTTCAGCCTTGTAATATGTAATCTTTCAGAAAGAATGTCAGGGTTTAACCCCAGCCAGCAACTAGTATGTACCGTACTGTTTTTGACATTTCCAGCAAAATATGTTTAATAGACTTCTTTAGTGTAATACTTACATGTTTCAATTTCCCTTTTCTGTTAGCTCTCTGAGAAATATGGAGTCCATGTTTGTGGAGAAGGAGGAGAATATGAAACATTCACTCTGGACTGCCCTCTGTTTAAGAAGAAAATAGTTGTGTAAGGAACAGTTTCTTCTATTTCCTTGTATTAAATCAATGGGAACATCTTAAAATTTAGTTTGAGAAAACTAGAGGTGGTAAGAGGTAAAACATGGCATTGGCAGAGGTAAAAAACATTCTTTAGGTTCACAGACACTCACGTTGTTTAACACTGGCAAAGTCCTCTGAAAACCTAAATCAATACCTGACACGATGAGGCGTTCATAGAGGGCTATAAACTTTTTAGACATTTGCACTTTCGTTTACTTGCTGATTATGGCCTGCAGTAAAACTGGTACCTATACACTGACACTTTTATCCTTTCATGAAGTGTGAATTGCCTGTAATATTTATCTTTCATTGCAGCTCAATTTGATAAAGTGCCACATCAATAGCCTGTGGGTACCATTAACTGTGTGTGTGTGTATGTGTGTGTGTGTGTATGTAAGTTTAGTAGCTTAGAATGATAAACACTTTTCTTCAATTACTAAAGAATATTTTAAATACAAACTTTGCATGAATCCATCTCAGTTACACTGAATAGTTTATTCCTTTGACATTAATTGCTGAAATCTGTGTAGTGAGCTGTGGAAAATATTTGTGTCTTGTTGTTTCTTATTAGATTGTTAAGTAGCTAAGCCTGCTTGCTTCAAGTGAGATATTTCTCACTGTGTTCCTTTTCTGAAGCAAGTAAACAAACCAGTAATTGCATATTGGTGATTGATTCTCAGTCATCTTAGTGCAGGTCCAGATTATGGAGCACATAGATACGATTAAGGCTTTCATGGTGCAGGTCTATTTGTTTCACTTTTCTATAAGACTGGGCTCTGTCTGTGTAAGGAAGAGAGAACCAAGAACTGTTAGGTCCATTTCATTGCATGGCATTTGGGAGGAGAATATAAATAGACAAAGTGGTTAAAGCATTGGCAGATAATCTGGCAGATATCCACTCAAATACTGGTTGGTTAAGCCCTAGGTTTGGGATCAACCAAAGAACAGTTTAAGTAGGAATATATTATAATATATTCTAAATGTATATCTTGCTATCAGAGATATAAAGACAGTTCAAGGGACTAGGAAAAGCTGAAACAGAGGTGGTATGGCTGAGTTGTCTTTATTTCTCTTGGTGATACTGCAAATAATAATAAAAGTTAAAAATAAAAGCACAATAAATACATAAAAGACAAATATTTAAATCAGTGGTTATTTAATAATAAATATATGGCACAGTGGACTTTTAAACAGTTATTCAACTACTTTTAAAGATACTTTTCTGTAATGGCAACTGAACAGCTACACTGGCATTGTGTGTCTCTGGCTTGATTAGCCCTGCTTATCTCTTACATTATTCATGACATAAAGACATGCTCTTTGAGGGGTCATGCATGTGAAATCTATTACTGTATGAACTTCACAAGAAAAATATTTTGTAGTTTCTTTGTCTTTATATAAGTTATGAATTTTTTTCTACTTTTTATTCTTGCTTTTCATATACTCTGAATCTAAACAGACTTTGTAATCATGTTAACTCTGCTAGTAGTGTTTCCAAATACTTAGATATCCATGGTTCAGGTATGCATCTCTCCTGGTTCTGGCTAGGCCAGGTTTAATTTTTTGCAATAGCTGGGAGATGGCATGGCCAAGGATCCTAATGTTGTTTGATACCACCTCACTCATTGCCAGGGTTGAGGCAAAGGGATTCTCTCTCTTTGTCTGAGAGGAGAAGAGTGTTCCTTCCAGTTGAAGAAAAGTGGCAGAGGGGGAGCCGTCTGTATTGTTCATTGTAGCAGGGTCCTCGATGAGCATTTTTGAATGTGAATCACTCACTCTTGTATTCTTTTGTTATTGATATTGTGCTGTTATTGTTCATTTTCTTATCTCACTGATGTTACCTGTGAGTTTGTCTTACCTCAACCCATGATCTTGGCCTTTTGTTCCTCCAATTCTCAACTCCTTCCCAGCACATGGGGAGAGGAAAACAGGGGCAAGGGCAGTCAGTGAAAGAGAGCACTGTGTGGTTTTGGAGAATCTCAGTGGGGGCACTGAATTTGGGAGTACTGTTTCTAAAGCAGGACTACATCCTGATACAATTTTTAAAGCTTAAATGGAGTTGTAAGGATTCCAACTTAGAGGTTAAAACCTGTCAGGATTTTCAAGATCTCTGAATTCCTGAACAACTCCAAAACATCTCCCAAGTTAAAAGTTTCTGAGGAAGACATTGAAGAATGCTTTTGCCTTCAAAACAGGTGTGATGGATTAACCTTGGCTGGCTGCCAGGTTCCCACCAAGCTCCTCTCATTCTCCCTCTTTAGGAAGACAGGGAGAGAAAATAAGATGAAAATGTTTGTAGGTCAAGAAGAGAACTATGTGATGCCTTACCAATTACTGTCATGGGAAACAAGATTCAACTGGGGAAAATGGATTTAATTTATTGACAAATTTAAATTAAAAAAAAAAAAAAAGCAGAATAGTGGGAAGTAAATGCACCTTCTCTCCTCACCTTGTTCTTCCCAGGCTTAAGTTCACTTCCTCATTCCTGACTTCCTGACTTTTCTACATCCTCCCCAATGAACAGTGCAAGGGGATGGAGAATGAAACTGTGGTCAGTTCATAACACTGTGTCTTTGCTGCCCCCTTCTTTTCACACTTTTCCCCTGCTCCAGCCTGGGTCTTTTCCATGGGTCCTTCATGAGCTGTTACAGTGTGTGTCCTTCCCACCAGGCAAGTTCTTCAAGAACTGCTCCAGTCCATGTGCTTTCCATGGGGTATGGTCCTTCAGGAACAGACTGCTCCTCATGGGTCTTCCATGGGACTCAGTCCTGTCAGAAAAACTGCTTCTGTGTGGGTTTCTGCACAGACTGCAGTGTGTATATCTGCTCTGATGTGGTGCTTCCTGGCCTCCAGGGTAACAGCCTGCTTCACCATGGTCTTTCCTGCAGGCTACATAGAATCCGTTGTGGCATTTGAAGCACCTCCTCTCACTCTTTCTTCACTGAACTTGCTGTCTGCAGGGCTGTTTTTACCATGTTTTTTCTCACTCCTGTTGCAGCATATTTTCAAAATATGTTGTCACTGAGACACCACCAATGTTGCTGATGAGCTCAGCAAGCATCCCTTGGTCTCTTGTCATAGAGACCACCTCTGAACACTAACCCCTGCCACCAAAACCTTGCTACATAAACCTGAAACAACAGGAGAAAATCTAATATGCCTTTCATTTATAACACTACTTTCAGGTAGTGTTTCCACTGGTCAATGATTTTTGCCCTGTTAAACTTGGCAAAATATGTTTCTATGGTACGTCCTTGCAAACTAAAGAAATGTGCTGGTTCGGGAAAAAATAAAATACAACTTGAATGTTACTTACTATGGAGACATGGGAGTCTCTTTAAGACTGTATGACGCATTTTGCTTTTGAATGTTAAATTGAATTCTTGCCATTCTCTGTCTTCATTAAAAAATGTGCCTTACAAAGGAAGCATGGCAGATTGACTGAAACATATATTTGAAAATAAACAGTATCTGGTAGTGAAAGCAAAATCTTAAAACCATAATATTAAACAAGAGTCCAATTGTGTTTTATCTGGTTTTCCCAGGTAGACTATTGTAATCCAATTGTCAGCTTTCTTACTCCCAGTGTTTGAAGTGTAGCAAACATTTCCTGTCCTTCTTATGCTGATATTTAAAGTACAATTGATCAACATTTCTTGAAATTTTAAAGATCTCTTTCTCATCTTTATGTCTTTATGTATATCTACTCTTGTGATAAAGGCCTGTTTGTTTATGGAACACAGATTAGTTTAATCTTTTGGAGGGTAAATTGTCACATTTGAAATATTTGGGAAATACAATTTTCCTTTATATACCCTACTATTCAGGCTTGTAATTCTAGGTTTGGAGTTAAAAGCAAAATTATAAAATTCTAATTTCTGTAAACATGAGAAAATAGTCATGTTCTGAAAAGCTTTGATTGTACTCTCAGACTTGTTCTAACTTGATATATTTGTCCTGTGAAAGTGGTACAGGGTGTTTTAAAATGATTGGATATTTTCTATCCAATGTCTTGAAAGTTCAGATGATTTTGATTTGAAAACAAATAGCTGATTGAGACAGTTTTTCACCTATTCATTTTTTTCAGTCTTCTGAAAATTTCCTTAACAAAATTCCTGTGTTTCCATTACTATAAAACATGAATTATCTTATATAGTCAAGTTCCTACTCAAAATTCAGGCTTTTAGTGTGAAATGGCCTTAGATAATTTTTGGGGTCTCTCAAATCACTGTTTTTCATTTTAATCTCTGCTTTTCTTGTGTTTTGAGTTGCTTGGGTTTTTTTTACTATTTCCCAAGCTGGATATGACATGTCAAGTTCAGGACTTCATTAGTTCTTTTTAATTGGTGACTCATTGGATGTAAACAGAACTATTCTGCTTTCCACCTATTTTTTGAATTTGCTATTGAACAAGACTGAAAATATTATCAGTTATAACAATGTATGTTTGGAGAGGCTGACAGAAAATGAAGTACTTCAGAAAATATATTTTTATACATATTTTAATGCTATTTTCAGCATTGTATAATCAACCTATTGTTACCCGTCACCTAAAAAATATTAGCATCCTAAGCTACGTATCTATTCTGGTTCCATCAAATACCCATGTGTTAGCTGTACATCATAGGAGTGCACTTCATACTGAGAAGAAATACTTATGACCTCTTTGCAAGAATTCTTGGGCAACAAATAAGTTCTCAAAACTTCTAAAGTTACTGAACAGTAACATAGGTATGAGCTTAGCATCTGGTCTGCTGTACTGGTGAATTGGAGCATGCAGGATATAAGTAGGACTGCTTCTTTTACTTTGGAGTTAAATATTTTTTTTTTTACATTTACTAGGTATTCTTTAAATTAAACAGACACATTTAATAACTCTAAATTTTTGGCTTTGTCTTTCTGATATAAGCTTTTCTGTTAATTTAGTTTTAAGCAGTTAACCCATCACTAAAAAGGTCTAGATTTCTCCCATATAGGACTTGAACAATAAGTATGAAATGTTTATTGAAAATGTACTTAGATACTGAGGATACCCTGGTAGAAGGTACTACTAAAGTCTTGGTGTCTGTTTTTTATCATTTTTAATTATTTATTCCTCTTGCTAAAGCGCTGTTTTCTACCTGTTTCTGTTAGAATTAGAAGACACCATGGTCATTTGAAAAAAATAATTTTAATATTAAGGAACTATGTATAAGGTATCTTATATCTTAAATATAAACAATATTTTAATCATAAAGAATCTTGATAATTACTCTCAAAAATGAAACTGAGGCATATTTATCAAAATACTTTAAAACTTTGCTTAAAGGGAAGTGGATCTTCTGATGTTGAAGGTATTTATCATTATTGTGTGAGGTTTTGTTATTTTTAAATCCCAAAACACATTTTATAGATCAGGTATGTCTGGTAATTTTACACTTTTGTTAAGGAACTGGGATCTGGCCAAAGCTCCAACTGCTTTGAGTTTGCATTGGTTTTATGCGGTATCACTATAAATCTATCTGTATCATCTCTTTGAACACTATGAAGGTAACAAGGGCACTGTGGTTTCAGGAAAATGATGTGTGTCCTTAGCCTTACTTTCAACAATTTTCAGATTTTGTTGTACTGCATCTGAATTTCTCTTATGTTTTCTTTGAGTTTCTCACCTTCTGATGTTTGTTTCTTAGAGCTACCTTTTTCTTAAGTAGTAAAATCGTGCAGATGGATATAACAGATACTGCCTCTTGTGAATCAAAGTGTGACAGATTGTGTCTGTAAAAATGAAAACTAAAATTAACTAATTTGAATCAGCACACAGGAAGTTTAACATTGTTACCAACATATTTGGCATTAAAAAGTTGTCTAGTAGTCTTCACTATCAGATGCAAGATGGTTGAATCACTCAGTTTCTCAGTGGGCAATACTGGAAGTTGTTAATACATCAAAAACTAATCCGTGGAACACTAGACAATACAGTGGACTTTTGAAAAATCTCCTGTTGATGAAATTTAAAGATTGACATATTAATCTCTGGGATCTAAAGCACAATGTAGTTTATGCTTTCATAGACTACAGCTAACTAATTCTCTTAATATTGGTCTGTAAGTGTGGGAAAATAGTGGAAGATTGGCAAGGAGGATTGTAAACACGCTCGTTAAAGTGATTTGCAGCTGGGGTGTCAAAAACACATGTATCACAGTAATTGTTTTTGGCCTTGTGTGTTGGATGAGTAGAGCATCTGTGTTTGGATAACATAGACGTGTGATAGACTTAGGGGCCCTATCAAACATGCTAGAGATTCCTGCCCAGCTGTGGGAAAGATCAACGCACAGTGGGATACTGCGCCTGTGCAAATCCCTGAGGTACAGGTGAGACCAGCAGGTTTGGTGATGCTCTAGCATGGACCAAGTCTCTGCAGTGCCTGTGTCCCTTCTTTTGTGCCCCTGCCTGAACACTGCTTCGGGGGTCCCAGGTGGCGAGGTAATGAGAACAAGCTTACTCTTTGCATTTCATCTGTGCTTTTATGGTTGTTGCTGCATCTCCTGTGCTAGCTCACACAGGAAATATAGTTTATTCCTTTCAAAAATTGAAAATTCTTGAAGGTATTGTTCAACAACATGATTTTATATAAGGAACTCCTTTTTCTTAGTTTATATGAAAACATTGATAAGAAAGTAATAGATTTTCGAGGAGTTACCTGTGAGTTTGTGTTATACAGTGGCTAAGTGTTGTCTCTATATAAAATGATGTGTTACATTATTTGATGATAAAAATTTTGTATTTCAGAGATTCAGCCGAGGTGGTCGTGCATTCAGCGGATGCATTCGCACCTGTGGCCTACCTTCATTTTTTAAAGTTACACCTGGAGAATAAGGCAAGTAGGCTGCAAATGTTGTTTTCCTTTAAGGCTATGTGCATGCTTTCTAGTTGTGTTGTTTTGTCACAATTTGGAGTGAATCTGCATATTCTCATGTGGATGTCGCATTCAAATAACAGTGTACATACTTAGTTGAATTTCAGAACTTACTCTTAAGAAAGACCAAACACAAATGCTTCCTTGTGTCAAGTGAATGAATGGAGGTAGGATATTTGTGTGGCATTTTTCATCTCGAAACCTCGAGGCGATCAGCCAATGGGGTTCAGTCAAGCACATGTGTAACCTGTGTAGAACAGCTGCACTGTAGAACACAGCTGTATTAGAAAACTGTATGAACAGTATGTATTTACTGGGAGGTGGCATCTCTTTTTGATGTTTCTGATGTAAAGTGGATGGTTCAAAAACTTGCTAACCTGTAAGTGCTTGACTTTTGAATGTTCTGGGGTTTGGTTTTTTCCATACGAAAAATACGTCTAATGAAGGACGTCAAATCATGTGGAGATTTATCTTGATCAAAAATTTTAAAGGAATCATTATTAGTTCATTGGGATTAATTCTATTGGCTTATGATTCTATAGAAAGAGCAGAACAGGAATAGGAATTCTGATGGTTTAAATGTTGCAGACTGTCATGTGAGCAGAACTAAGGTCAAAACGGAAAATATTTACTTTGTATTTGTCATCACTTTTCTGTTTTTCATTTTATTATTTTACAATTAATACGATTTTTTTTTCCCTGAGCCTACACAAGTATTAGTATTTTGTTGAAGAGAGTGCCTCGTGATCTTTCTTTTATTGTTGCAGTCATCTTTTTATAGCTCTTTCTATGTCTTTCTGCACTTTGATGATAGAAGTGGAGAGGTTGTTACAGAACATTATTATATAGGTATTTTACATTTCATGTCTCTTAAGCAACGTTTCCTGCATGTCTTTCAATAGATCATGCCTTCCCCTCTTCCGCCTCCTTTTTTTTTTTAAATTTTATTGTTCCAAACAGATAAAATACCTCTATGTTTTTCTTCCATGATGGCTTTATCTTGCCTTGGAAAGTAAATTGTATTTCATCCTGTCAATTTCTAGTTTTGGATTTCTTTCAGAAATAAAACATTAAATATTTGTGTGGGAGACTGTGAAAAGGATATCAACTAACTATGTGAAGCAAAACTAAATAGGCTGAATAAAGGAAAATTTGGGAATGTGGCATGGTGGGGAAGACTGATTATATATTAATATTTCTTTGGGGGCACTGATTTTATTGCTCGTGGCAAACTTGATGCTAAAATGTACCATACATCACTACAATGTGACAGGCTAGGGAAAATGAAAACCACAAAGCTTTACATAAATCAGGGAAAAAATCGTATTAAAATGCATAACATTTGATATAAGAATCAAGATTTTACTTTTATCTGTTCAGTAGCTCTTTTCCCCTTCTAATGCAGATGTTTTAGATTTGGTTAAAGCCTCACAGTTTCAGGCACTGCTGCAGTAAATCATATTTCCAATCCATTGTAGACAAACCTGTCACACTTTGCAAAGGGTAAGGTTTGCAGCAGCTTCCCCTGAATTTTGGTATATAAACTAATGTACTGTATATTTAAAAGGAAAATAGTCTAATTTTTGCAGTGATTGTCTCATAAGGAAAAGCATTAATATCTTTTGGCTATAGGTTATGTCCTGATAAAATAAGCTAAGTTTTTGAGAAGTTATAAATATGGAGAACCAGTCAGTCTTTCAGACCATAACTGTTAGCGTCATTTAACTGCATAATGATAAAGACATGCCTTCAAGATTGATATGCCTGTAGTATTGTACTTTTGCTCACTATTTGGTGCTTATAAGCCTGCAGAAAAATGTAAGTATCAGTTAGTATTCAGCACTTAAAAGCCAATCCTATAATAATAAAGTACTGCAGGAAAAAACTGCTTCAGAAGGAGAACTAATTTTAGTTTGAGGCTTTCAAGGGATTACTGAAAATTGGGGAAAATAATACACCATTATGAACAATGTGTAAAAGTAGCCACTTTTGTAAGCACTTTGTAGAAAATATTAATAGACTCCACAGCGAAGTGTAATTCTAATAAGTTTTATGACATCAGTTTTGTTATCATTTCTGCTGTGAGATAAATATATTTTTAACTGTATTGTATATTCATTTTATCTTTGTTATTTGCCACAGGTGTTAATTTTACATTCTTTGAATTTACTTTTAAAATCATTTTGCAATTATAGCTAGTGCACCTTAGTCTCTGCTGTCTTTCCTCCTCTATAATGCATTTTCTTTAGCTTAATCTCTTCATGTTTGACTACAAAGCCTGCCTAGAAATTTGGTTTAGATTGTTTCTGGCAGCAAAATAAGCCCTTGTGCCTAGGGGAACATAACATTGTACTCACTGTTCTGGTTTAATATGTTTCTGTGCAACTTCAAGATGTTTTTTGCATAATAATTGAAGCTTTTTTAAACACACCCACTTTTTTTCATGAATAGTGATGCAGAGAACGCTAAAGAGATAAATAAATATAATATTTTATTATTAAAGCTATTAAAAATTTGGTAAACAATTTTTGTAGGCATTTTACAAAAAAAATGTTAAGAATAAATAATAATGGTAATAAAACACTAATGCTCAAAATTTGGGAATGCCTCTTTTATTCCAGGGTGAAAAACAAGGTCACCGCCATAATATAGATACCTAGTTTCATCAATAGTTTACTTTGCGAAGATAGTCATTTCATACATTTGAAATGTAGAATGGGTTTTTTTCACAGCAGACAATTTCTGAAGCATATTCTGGAATCTTTGAATTAGGTGTATTGGCTTTTGCACTCAATAAAAATTATATTGAGTATTTTCAATTACAAAAAATACAGCTGTGGAACTATTTCTTTTTAGTTTGTCCGCACAGCAAACTTGCAAAAACTTTTATTTTCTGCTATATTCTGCTACTTTATTGTGTTGGCTTTGTAAAGATCAGAAACAGAAATTAAAGCTGTTGGAGCTTCTGCTGATGGGAACATACTTCTGATGACAGTAGGGAACATACTAGCTGTTGTTCATGCTTTCACATTTGCTCTTTCCCATATTTAGTAATGGATACTTTGTTTCTGAGCTCCACTGAGTAGGAGCACACACATACCAAATAATGCAACCTGTGAAACTGCAGCTCCTTAACTCTGAATAGTCCAGAATTAGAGGCAATCATGTAGTTTTCTTTCTACAATTTGCAGAAGAAAGGAGCCCGTTTGCCTGTAAGAGATACAGGAATCATGCCTCTTGCTGCTTTTTCTTGTAATAGACCATTGCATTATATTACCCATCATAAACTGATACTGTGTTTTCTTGTTCATAAAAGATCTTGACCTTGTGGCTGGAACATGTGTCAGAAGTGCAAGCCAAGCATTCTGCCCCTGTTAAATGGCAAGAGATCTATTGTACAGGTCGTTTTGGAGATAATTTTAAAAACACCTGCAGAGTTCTCTAACTTGTACGCTTGCAAATTTAAAAAAGGTTTTTGGGAGATATTTGTGTGCCATGTGTACTAAAGGCGTACGACCCTGTAGGTTATATATGATTTAACATCGTAGCCTATTTCTCTCCAATCCCTTACTAATTATTTTAGTTAATCTACGTTTAGAACTTTAGCTGTAGAATTAGACTTAGTCAGTGATGTCAGGGAAAATAGGAAGGAATTTCAAGCTGCCAAACATGTTTTGTTGGTGGCATTGTGGGTTTTGAATACTTTGTCATCATTGAACAATACTTCTCCCAGGCAACCTTTAGTTTCCCTTCCGCGTCATAAGAATATCGATAACGCTTGTAGTTTTGTTTTCAAAACTTGAAAACAAATACCACAAAACTATTTTGTGCACTGATTTATTTCAAATACTAAGATAATAAGTAAAGGATTTTCTTTCCTACTCTATGTGATTGCAGATTCAGTCCAGTTCTCTGAGGAAAGATAGTTTTTAGTTCTCTTTTCATAATGAAGATACTTTATTTGAAAGTATTTTGGAGAAAAGGACTTTCTTTCCTATGAGTCTGTATATTGTACTCAAAATAATGCAAGATGCATGTGATCTCTCTCATTATATTTATTTCAAGGAGTTCTGTTATCAAGGTATATCACAAAGAATAAAGAAATTATCATAATCTTTTGTCTTCTGAGCTCTCTGCTCCACTGTATTCTCATTGCTGCGCAGTGGGAGAGTTATCAGTTTTAGAATTGTGTTGTGATAGGTTTTTATACCAGTTGCTGTAGCGGAGAATGTAAGCTTTTTAAAAAGGCAATCTGTTGTTTTCATAAAAGACCACTGCATGGAATTTCAGCTATATCAGTCAAAGTCCTAGCTCCAAGGCTTTTTCAACAGGAGAATTTGGATCTTGGAACACTCGTGCATTTGCTTAACTTCATTCTGAGCGCACTTGCATCAATGACATGAGTTATGTGAATATAGTTAAGTGTATGCATGCATGCAGGCTATGATCCAAAATTAGGTTGGTATCACAATGTACAGTGGGTGTGGGAGAAACTGTGTAACAAATGGGAAAATATATTGCTTCTGTGAAGTAACATGAAAATGTTATGTGATAAAATAGGTTCTGTAAGATTTAATTAAAATGTCATTATAGCAAGCTTGATTTTTTCTTTTTAAAGTGATGAGAATATTTTTCAGGGAAAGTTACTCTGTTTGTGGCAGTCTATAAGTTTTAGCTTCTTAGATTACTTTCTCTGTTGAGAGGAATGGAAGACCAACATTTGTATGGATTTGAATATAGCTACTAAACAGAGTCTGGCAGCTCTACTTAGGCTGGCATTGAGCCTGTTGTTCTTCGAGTGCCAGGTTCCACACCTAATACTTCTGCTGTAGCCTGCACCTGTGCTGCTGTGGAAAGTGATTGATTACCAATTCTTTTGGAGCCTTGTGGGAGTCAGCCTTGAATGGGTCATTGTGATGTATCATAGGCTTTGAGATCAACAGACATCTCTAGGTATTTTTACAGACTTTGCATCTTGTAAGAGATTTCTGACATTTCACAATAATTTCCAAAAATTTTGCAACTGACTGCAAGGTTTTTATGTATGTGTGGAAACACAGAAGTATAATTTTATTTATCTCTGTGATAAATATCAATATTGCTATATTGATAGAAGCTAAATTATTTATAAAATACGGAGTTATTTAGGAAAAAGGGATGTGACTCTAGATGATATGAAAATTTCATGTGGCATCAGTTTGGGATATTTAACAAATTACAAACCTACAGGGGAGTTCTCTATGTTTTGCCAAAGCAGTTTTTATAGAGTCTGTGAGGCTCACTACATACCCATGAATTTTTTTATGAAGCACGTCTTGCAGAAGTCATGTTTAAAAACATAGATGAAAGCATTTTAACTGGTGGCATAAAAATGGAATAGGTGCTCTTTTCATGTTCACTTGCAGAGCATATAAATTTCGTCCTCCACGTTAGGGAATGGAGATAAGTTACAGGTCTTTAGTAGCAGCCTTGGAAGATACCTTTGAAGAGCTTTGAAGAGCTCTAGATCTCTTCAAAGGTGATTATGTAAAGCTTAATAAAAGTGAGTAAAAAACTGGCAAGCTCGAACTTTTTCCTTTCCAGTTAACATTTGGGTTTTTTTCTACTGATGGATTTTTATGGCATAGTGAAGTTAAAATCCAGGTGATGTAAAAAACAAAACCCAAAGCAGCATGTGGTGGTATCATTTATATCGCCATGTCTGTGCATGCTTTCTCGAGGGGTAGGGCCAAGAGGTGCAAACTCTTCATGTTTTACATTAGAACTCCCCTGAAAGCCTGTGATATAATGCAAATTGATTGTTTCATGGTAAATGTTATGAATTACTCAGTGAAAGTAATTAATGTAGTAAAACAACAATTTGCAAGAAGCAAGTGCTTCTAGCACTGTATAGATGCTGCTTTACAGTCTGTATGTTTCCATGGAGTGCTATCTTGTAGATAAAAAAATTAGAAACTTTTAAAATAATTTAATTTTCTTGGTTCTTGTAGCTTAAACCATCTTAAAATCTTTTTCAATTACAGATTTTTCTTTCTGTTTCTTTATTTTTTAAGTCATACCTGAAGGCTTAGGGGCTATCAGGCATCCCTCTGGGGAATGGCAAAATGCACCCACTGATGGCAGTAGTCAAAGCTGTAGTTCAGTGAGTGGAAAATGGTATAGATGCTGCTGGATGCTTGTCTGTTGTAATGTTGGAATGCATGTCATGTTTATGCTAAATTGCAGTTTTTGTCTGGGCTATTGTGTTACATTTTCTTGACTTCTTTTAACCTCTGATGTACAATTGATTCACGTAAAGTAGATTATTGCCTTGACTTTCTTGTCTTTCATGGAGGAATGAATAAAATGAGGTCCAATCAAAGAACATCAGCCCCTCTTAGAGAATAGATTTAGTGTTTACAGTGCTTATAAAACTACATGTGAGCTCTTTTAGAGTCAGCAGAAATGTGTTTCCTCTCACAGGTAGTGACCTTTTTGTAATTTAGCCTTTCCTGAAAATTTCCAAATGCACTGCTTTAACTTAACTGGATCCTTTTTCACTTCAGTGAAGTCAAATATTGATGTAAGAGTCGAGACATAACAGATTTCTGATGCATACTATAGTTTTCTGCCTATATTTTTCTGACTTTTTTTGTGGTTAATATGAAGAGAAAACTTTAAAATTGCAAAAAGATGTTTTATTTTCCAAAGGAAAGAAAAAAATACAGTAAAACTAAATACAATAAAAATTACTTCGCTATATAATATTAATAGTCTTTTTTAATGATAATAATGTTAATATTCTTTTTTAGTGATATTTTGCATGGAACACAAATTTGACAGCTAAAAGAATATTCAGCAGTTTCTAATCCATATTTAAGGATTACCAAAGGTTTCATATTTTGCCAACTTTTTATCTTGCTTAATTTGGATTTATAATTTTTCTGAATTTAGTATTTAAGAAGCCTGCAGTAAAATGCATAGTTTAGACACTACATGAAATTCGAGATATTTGGGAAGAAATTTAATTGATAGAATTACAGCATGCAGTGGTGTTTGATTAGGGTTTCTAGGTAAATTCTGTCATAATTCATATTGCTTTTACATGGACAAGTGGTATTACCCAAGCTAATAATCCAAAAGTCAATGTGCTCTGCAGATTAGGCTGATTGGAAAATCAGATGGAAGATAGTAAGGGTTCTGATTGCTCTAAAATTAAAAAGCAAACAAAAAAAAAAAACACACAAAAAATGTATGCTATAATTATGTGACTTGTTGAAAATGTAATGAGCACAGAATAGTTGAAGACTGGTCAGTATGCTCTGTGCCTGTGTATTTTGCTTTAAAAGGTACACCAGGTAGTTTTCTCTTCCTGGTCCTAAGAAAGGAAGAATGATTTTCCTTCCTTTTTGTCAAGAAATTACTTCAATGTATGGATCTTGGGAAATGCATTTTTCTGTTAATTCATACCAAAGTATTTGGTGGAAAATTTTGTGGAAAGTCTTTGTGAGATAATAGAAAGAGATTATTTTTTTACATGGACTGCCTTCATTCATTGTTCCAAAAAGTTTAAAAACGTTCTTATTAATCTTTTGCTCTATTTCAAGTACTTAAAGACAATGTTAATTATAAAATTGTTATTTTTGTGCTTTTGTTCCTTTGTTCACTTAGCCTGTACTATTTTTTTGAAAACATAGTTGTCTTCTATATAATTGTGGGATGTAATTTCTTCATAATAGTATTCTTTCTGTCTTTATTCATGGGTCTCATCATTTTTCATATCTACTGTCTTAGTTACTAAGTCTGCTTTTTTCTTCCAATTGATATGTCAACAGGAATGCATGTTATGTTTTGCCAGTTCTACAATCTAATGGAAAATCCTAATGCTATTCTTTCATGAATTGTTCAAAGAAATATATATATATATACCTGTTGAGTTACAGTATTTTTTGTAACTTAAATATGTATTTGAATGATAAAATGTGCTGATTTCATACTGCTTGGCCTGCTGTTTACTTGCTTATTTTATCATGTTTGTCTCAAGCAGGAAGAATCTTCGGGTACTTTTGTGGTCAGTAGCTGTTCTTGTGAGATAAGCGACACTGATGACGATATTTTCCCTTCATCAGCAGAGTATGAACCACAGAAAAGTATTCCAGTCATCTGGAAGACTATGAGACATAACTCTTTGGATTTCAGTGAGTTTTTCACAGTTTAAAAAAAAACTAGTAAAAACTATTGTCTATTTCATGCCAGGTGGAATATGTTAATTACTATACAAGCACTCCTGAAAAAAAATGTGCTCGACCTGTAGTAGTTAGTCTGAAAAAAGAGATCCTACTAGAATGCATTTTTCTGATAATAAGCAATAGATCTGTAGTAGTGAAGCATTTCAAAGTAGTTTACAGGAGCATAACATATTATTTTTTCCTTCTTTCTCTCCCTCTTCCTTTCCCTTTCCTCCTTCTGGAAATACCACATTTCTGTTACGCTACATATGTAGACGGGTAAACTTCCTGAAAACTAAGTTTCACAGCTAACAATGTTTGGGTATTGAATAGTATTTAGGTATTTGGTATTTCTTGAATATGGATAAGTGCCTGGTGGGCTTGAAAAATGTCTAAACATGTTATGCATTTGCAAAGATTATCAGAATCAGGTTAAGCACCTAACTTCCAGTAAAATTTGGTATACAAGTTTGAAAATCCGTTTCTATGTCACTTGGATACTTTTCAAAATTTTAGCTTTTCAGTGTCACATCTTGTGCCAAGTCTGTAACCAAACAGGTCAAGAAATTGTAAAAGGTCAGCAAAAATGGAAGGGAGGAGAAAAAGTACTGAAATTCTCAGCTGACATGCTACTTGCATGCATATTTTGTGAAGGCAGTGTTGGAGAAGGATTTGTCAACTAGCATTTGGGAGGAGCTTTGCTACCAGAACACTTATATCTGTTTGTAAATATTTTTGAAGATGTTTTTACAGTTTGTGGTTTTCTTTTCTGTCGAAGTCTTTCTTCCTTAAACAATTTTAAATGTATCATTGGTTAATCTGAAACCTTTCATTAATATAATCATAATTCTTCTGTTCTTCATTTCCCATAGCTAAGACATTTGAAAATTCAGGAAAATCCCTGAATGGTTACCAGTGGTTTTCAGGTATCACTGCCCACTTCCTTCCATCAAAGGATAAAAATGCTCAAGATGCAGCACAGGAAGCATTTTCTTCTCTCAGAGGTGCTTTATTCAGTTAATACATTATCTGCTGTCATTGACTGTGTTTTTAATATGGTCTTAAGGAAGAATCTGTATTTTCATGTGGTGTTATAACTTTAAATGTTGTGGTTGTTGGTTTGCCATCTCATTTTGCATTTGATTGGAGTCTTTGATATCAAGACTGCCAGCTTTAGTATTTAACACATCATCATTTGACTGGCTCTGAAGACCCTGGAAAACCAGGATAGTGTTCGTATCACTGTAAAAACACTATTTCCACAGTACTTGCTCGCTTAATAGCATTCTTGAAATATATACTGTGTGTGTGAGTATGTATGTGTGCTATAGATGCTATCTACTTGCTAAAACACTTTTGTAGCGTCCATAATTTTAAATTAAGTTTTCTAGAAAGCTGTTGTACATTTTGGCATCTAGGATTAGGTCAGTAGCAGTAAATCTCATTTATATTCCTAATGTAAAGGCAAAATTGCTGTCTTGGGAATCATGAAATCCAGGTTCCTTACAAGATTCTGACATATAAAATAAAATGTTCATGTTTTGGTTTTGTATTTTTTCCTTCTAAAGTTTAAGTAAAGTATGTTTGTACAGGCTTCTTTTCATTCACAAAAATGGAAATAATTTTAAGCATCTAAATGGGTAAACTCATATACTTATTTAGAAATTTGCATGAGATATTGTCCTATCATAGCTTATTTTTTTGCATGTGCAGCTGAGTATTCATGATTGAATATAGGATGAGAAAGAAACCCTAGAATTTTTTTCAGAAGCAAAGTTATACTTGGTAGAAGGTCATTAAGCTAGTTTTTGATTGGTTGGAAATCAGCAAGGTGGAGATGATCAGACTTCTACTAAAAAAGGCAATAGATTTCAGTGTAAATCTGCACATAATCTATAAAGTGAAGCAAGAGGGTTGTGCAGTCTTTTATTTTTTCATTATATTTGAATGGAACTTTGCTTGTACAAACATTATGTAATTTTGCCTTAGCATCTGCCAAAAAAGGTTGTGTCTGACTAGTGCAGTAGCCTATTGCTTTCAGCAGATTTCTTGCATTACCTGTATGATGGTAAGGAAAAAAAAAAAGTAGTTTTCTGATCCTTTGCAGAAAATATCAGTTCTCATGTTTCTTTTAGTTATTCTCTTTTTGGAAGTGGGTGTGGAAACTGAATGAATTATGGTTCTGTCACAACAAAGGAAACAATTTGTTTCTGAGAACTTATCTGCAAATGAGCACCAGGCTTTTTCTGAAAGCATATTTAGAATCTATACAGCAGTTCAGCTTCACTGTGGTAAAAATGGAATAAGCACAGTACTTTTAAACTTTTTGCGGGGTTAACTGATTTAATCACTTCTAAAGTGAATGGGTGCTGAGAAAGGATTTGGAAATGGAAACTTATTACTAGATGCTATGAAACATTCTGTAGAATGGATGGAATTCTATGAAGCCAAGAATGGGAGAGAATGCAGTATATTGCTGTTTATACATTTATTTTCTTAAACTCTCATGTTAAACTTTTTTTTAGATATGGTTGGAAGATGACGAAGATTGCTGTGCTTTATATAATATAAGGCAGCTCTAGTGTAGTTGTACCATGGCAAAGTTTCATAAGCTTGAAGGAAACTATGTGGATTTTTCTTACGTTAAAACGTAGTCTAAAGTTCTTAAATGCTACTTCCTGTAGACAGTTGGGATACTGTGGCTCTCAGCTAGGGATTCTGGATAGCCCCTTAATAAAAAACAACCAAAAAAAAAAACCCAACAAAGCAAAAACCAACCAAAATCAATCAAAAAGCTGTACTTCAGTCAGTGTAACCTTTTGGGGCAGTTCTGCTTAAGTAAGGGTGAGCCTCACCTGATCATATTCTGTAAATGATTAGAAACCATGAATTGCTTGAAATTCAACGGCTCTAAGGTTTCCCTGTATATCCAGGAGATATGCTATGAAAGAGTCCTCTCCCTGAAAAACAGAAGTTGTTGTGAAGAGCCCAGGTGGTGGGTTGCTAACCCATTCGTCATGTATGCCTTTCTACTAGAGTGCTTTGGGAGTCAATTTTGTTTTGATTGTAAATGTGGGAAAAGTTACTTCCCACTGTTCCTCTAATTCATGCAGGGGAAAAAGGGATAGTATTTTTACGTAGGAAACTGTTTTTAAAGTAAAGGTAGAAATTATGAATTTACCCAAATCACTGCCTTCAGCTTACTCTGTCCACAAATTACAGTTAGTTTGTTGGCTCATATATTTTAAATTTAGAGTGGGGATGTTTGTGTGTGCAGAGGTATGTATCAGTTGGTTGAGGTTTTTTTCCCCCCTCCAATATTTCATATAATGCTGCAGAACTTTTTGACTGCAGGCCTTTCTTCTTGATTAAAGTGCTGGCTGGAAATTTGAAAATTGTTCTTGTTTCCTCCTTAACTGCTGATGTAACAGCTGGTATTGACCTAGTGATTGCTATCAGGTACCTTTCAAATACGTTTCTATTTCCATACAGAATTGCCACTGCATGCTGATTTATGAGCTAATATTTCTGGACATGTATTGTGATTTCATAGAAGTTCTACGTCAACTGCTATATAACTGCTTATATCACTTGTGCACACTTTCTTTTCTGTAAGTGACAGTTCCCCTCTTCATATTGCCATTGTTATTGGTAGTATGACTAAGTAAAGTGGAGACATTTAGAACAAAATTCAGTATTGGTGTGACCAAACTAATCTTTATGAAAGTGTGCAAAAACTTTAACTGTCTTTGAAAGCACTGAAAAGTTTTACACAAAAGCTATGTTTCTCACTAAGGCAACAACCTTCAGAGATTGCCTATATATGTTTGTACTTCTCAACTGGAAAACAAATATATAAGTATATACAAGTAGACACTGCAACATTAAAGGGCAAGATCCCCAAAATGACACTGAGAAGAGCTTTACATGTCTTACTTAAATTAGGTCACAGAGTTCTCTCTTATTATATATGTTCTATATACAGAGAAGATTTTGTCTTCATTTAATTTCTATTGCTCATGAGCTACAAAAGAGACACACTGCAGAGCTGATCACGTATCTTGTTATGTGATTGACTATGTAAGAGTAATACATTCTCTCTGAGCTCTATGACTGGAATATCCTATGCATACACATTCAGAAGATCTTGACTTCTCAGTATCTCTTCTTTAGCTGTCTGCTTGAGCTTTCCTCTGCTCTCATCTTTCCTTCATTTCTCCTGTGGCCATTTCTGTTTCCTATTGTCTGTCTTGCCATTTATAACTCTTTGTTTATGCAGAGATTATTATTGCAGTGAGAGTTTTTAAAAACAGTTTAGAAAAGCATCCCTCTGGAATAGCGTATAAGTATTTGATCTTTTCCTTGAAGATGGCTATTGTCCCTTCCAGTTCTGTATTTTTGTCATTCAAAGTCCTTTGTAGATTACTATATGTCATAGAATGAGCACCCCACCCTGAGCCCCCCCAAGATAATCAAACTTATGGATACAAGTAATTTGGACTGTAACATATCTACATGCATGAATGCATGATGTGTTTTCATGGGGCAATAATTCACTACTGCTCAGAGTGGATAAAATTTATTTTGTAGTCTCCTTCTATGTATTTGGAAAACTAACATGAGAAAGAATGTAATGAAAAAAAATAGGTATAAAATGGGGAAAGGTAGTATATTGCAAAATCTTCAGTCATGTTTAGACAACAGTTAGGTTATTACCAGTTGGTTTTGCTGAAAAAAACCAGGATGCCTATGCTGTCTTTCTACACACATTTAAAACACTCTGTCTTTAACAGCTATATTTTTTTTTATCCTGCAGCTAATTTGACTTCAAAGGGATTGAAACTGAAGGATGTTATTTTGGTTCATCTGTATATGAAGAGCATGAAAGATTTCAATGTTATAAACTCAGTTTATGTGACAGAATTTGATTTGTGTCCACCAGCAAGGTAGGATTAGACTACTGCTATAGTATATTTATGATGCACTGTAATACAATGAATTATTGCTTCCATATATGTGAAGCATCTTACCAAATGTTTGTGTCTCACAGAAGAAGACTTTTTCTGCCTTTTGGAGTATTAACATCACAGCTGCTCATGTCCAAAACACTAGGGTTAGAAATTCCTGCTTTAATATATGCCATAAAGTTTAAAAATGCCCCCTGATATGGACTTACAGAAGGACAATACATGGGTTGCAAGTCTTAGTTCTTTTTGACTTGATTGAACTGACAGCTGTTTGTATTGCTGGGATTTTATTTGCTTTTCTTTTTTGTTTGCATCCCTTGACCTGTTGGCAATGATTCTGTGAATGCAGCCCAGGATATCATCAACCCTCTTTGCCACAAGGGCACGTTGTTGGCTCATGTTCAAGCTGGTGTCCATCAGGAACCTCCAGTCCTTCTCTATAAAGCTGCTTTTGAGCCAGTGGGTCCACAGAATATACTGGACCTTGGGTTTGTTCCTTCCCCAGGTGTAGGACTTGCAGCTTGTCCTTGCTGAACTTCATGAAGTTCCTGTGTGCCTGTTTCTTCATCCTGTCAGTATCCATGTGGATGGCAACTTGCCAAGGACACACTCTTCCCCATCATGCACATTATGAATGAAGATGTTGTGCAGGAGTGGACCCAATACAGGCTCCTGGTTGTTCACCTGTGAGACTTTGTGCCACTGATCCCACCCATTGAGCCTGGCTGTTCAGCCAGTTTTTACTCCACCTCACTCTCTGCACATCCAGCCCATACATCAACAACTTCTCTATGAGTGTGTTACAGGAGAAATTGTCAAAAGCATTGCTGAAGCCTTTCTACCAATATCAAGTCTTCCTAAAAGTGATGAGGTCTGGAACCTTCTAGGTCTTTGTGACAAATACAACTCGCCTTGTTCTATTTATTTTGTTAAATACAAAAGCAAAATTGTTATCTGATCAGTTGCTTGAGATTCACATCATGAGATACTGACAGTTATTTCAAAACTGTACCAATATATATTTAGGCTGTTTCTTTTCTTCCCCTGCCTATATGCACTTGGCTCTGGTTGAAGACAAATACTGGATTAGATAGTTCTCTGGCTTGATCCAATGTGCTTGTTCTTAATGTTTTGTGTTTCCCTCAGATAATCACAGTTAATGGATAGCTTAGCTGCACTTCCATGTTCAGTAAGAATTCAAGTATGAAAAGAAATTAGACTGATAATAACACTTTTATTCATAGATCCACAAAACATAGTTTTTTCAATATCTGTTGTACAGAATCTTCTACGTTGCATCCAAGTCTACGTCTGATATAATGAAACTGCTTGGTGCTTTAGGTGTGCAGTATGTGATTCCTGTGTTATTTGGGTGTGATGGGTTTGTTTTCCATTGGAAATTGGATAAAAAACACCTAGCGCATGATTTTTTTTTTTTTAATTGTGTGTTAAAACTAATTTTCTGTTTGTCTTTTTTATTGTCTTCATCAAAATGACTTATTTCTTTTTACAGTAATTTGTAATTTCTTACAGTAATTTTTTATGCTTCTGAGATAATATGCTGAGAATGCAGAACTGATATAGCTTGAAGAATTTCACTTGAATCATAGGTTAATACAGGTTGTAAGGGTCCTCTGGAGGTCATCTAGTCCAACCCTGCTCTGAAAGCAGGGTCAACCCTGTGGTCATACCTCTTGTCTTCATATTTTTAAAATCAACTGTTCAGCAATTTTCTAATGAAAAATACTGTATTTTATACTCTTATTACAGAATATGAAGTGTAATAGAGGCCTGTGAATATTAAGTGTAGCAAGACAAATAGTTCAAAGACATTGTTAAGATAATCATCCTAGACCGACATTCCACTACACTGCCTGGGTGTCAGACCCAAAGAAAGCAGAGAGAAGCTTCTTCAAGATGGTGACTGTAGACCAGGATTATTAAATCACAGAGAAATGGGAGTGTCGGCTGTGTGTGCCTTCTAATCCCAGTTGTAAACTACACAAAATTATTCTCCACTTCTACATGTCTTAGGTTCTCTTTATAATACTCAGCTTCTCCTGATTTATCTTTCATTTCTTATGCCTGCATGTTTTAGGCCTCCACATTTGCATAGCCAGCTACATAGCCTTCCATCAGTAAGATAACAGGGTAGAAAGATTAGAAAGTTGTGGGAAAATGGTTTTTTTAGTATTATTTTTATGGAGCAAACAATTTTCAGAGCATTATAGAATAACCTGAGTAGGAAGGGACCCACAAGGATTGTCAAAGTCTAGCTCGTGGCCCTGCACAGGACACGTTAAGAGTCACACCCTGTGCCTGAGAGCATTGTCCAAATGCTTCTTGAGCTCTGTCAGGCTGGTGCTGTGACCACTTCCCTGGGGAGCCTGTTCCAGTGCCCAACCACCCTCTGGGTGAGGAACCTTTCCCTCATATCCAACCTAAACCTCCCCTGACACAACTTCAGGCCGGTCCCTCAGGTCCTGTCACTGGTCACCCCAGAGAAGAGATCAGTGCCTGCCCCTGCTCTTCCCCTCAGGAGGAAGCTGCAACTGCAGTGAGGTCTCCCCTCTGTCTTTTCTTCAGGCTGAACAGACCAAGTGACCTCAGCTGCTCCTCATACGGCTTCCCCTCCAGGCCCTTCACCATCCTCATGGCCCTCCTTTGGATGCTCTCTAGCGCTTTATATCTTTCTTATATTGTGGCTCTCAGAACTGCCCCCAGCACCTGAGGCAAGACTGGCCCAGTGCAGAGCAGAGGGGGACAATCCCCTCCCTTGCCCGGCTGGTGGTGCTGTGCCTGATGCCCCCCAGGACACGCTTGGCCCTCCTGGCTGCCAGGGCACTGCTGACTCATATTCAACTTGCCATTGACCAGGGTCCTCAGGCCCCTTTCCACAGTTTATGTTGTATATTTGTTTATGTTGCATTTTGTCCTGAAGAAAAATTATACAGCAGTTTGCATGGTTGCATCATTGCATTATGTACAGAGGCCTGGTTGTGGAAGTTCTCACAAGCAGTATACTGGAAGCACTGACTTGGGTGTGGATCTGCAATAAATTTGCAAAATTGTCTTGAAAATTTACCAGCCCAAGCAGAAAATCCATTCATCCATGCTTATGATGATGGTAATGAGGAAAAACTACTATATTTACATGTGAGAGGTGGGGAGAAAAATAGTTTTCTTAGAAGAAATAAGCAAGATGAGAAGAATTTTATAAGGCTATGTTACATGATACGTAAAGAGAACAAGTAATTTTTTGTTGGATTCCTGCTGGGAGCTAAATTACTTTTTTATGCATGGACTGCAAATATAATTATTTTTCAGTCTTTGAAATGTTGATTTCCCCACATAGACCCTCAACCCCTCTGCTTTTTAACTGGCCACATGCAACACACGTCTGTCTGTTCATCAAGGCACTCAGTCTTCCTTGGAGGAAACAAAAGTGAACTTTATAAATGAATGCTTAAGTAGATTTTGAGTCCTGTCACATGAGTGTATCTGTCATGCAACTTAAAGTATAGCAGAAAAATATGCTAGTATTACAGATAACCTGTGAGAAGGTTGTAAAGGAACTGTAAGCTGCTGCTTTTTAGAAAACTTTGACACTGTCTCTCATAGCATCCTCACAGGCAAACTCAAGAAGTGTGGACTGGATGAGTGGACAGAGAGGTGGATTGAGAACTGCCTGAGTGGCAGATCCCAGAGGGTCATAATAAGTGGCACAGGGTCTAGTTGGAGACCTGTCACTAACAGTGTTCCCCAAGGTTCAATATTTGGCCCAGTATTGTTTAATTTATTCATCAATGACTTGGATGAAGGTGCAGATCTCTCCTCAGCAAGTTCACTGGTGACACCAAGCTGGGAGGAGTGGCTGATACCCCAGAGGGCTGTGCAGCCCTGCAGAAGAACCTCTACAGAGTGGAGACATGGGCAGAGAAGAAACTTCTGAGAGTCAGCAAAGCCAAGTGCAGGGTCCTGCACCTGGGGAGGAATAACCCTATGGACCAGCACAGGCTGGAGACTGAAGTGCTGGGAAGCAGCTCTGCAAAGAAGGACCTGGGAGTCCTGGTGCACAAGAAGCTGTCTATGAGCCAGCAGTGTCTTTGAAGAGATAACAGTGTTAATGCTAGCAGGTTATTGCGACACCCTAACTTTTGCTATATGATCCTGGCAAAATTCCCTAAGATACTGTCCAGACAAAAAAAAGCAGAAAATAAATGTTGACTGTTGGTGCAAGCAAACTTCAGTTTGAAAAAAATAATTATCACATGTTTTCAGAGTATGTGTGGAAACCCTGTTACCTGATGGAGTGCTGTTTTGCATTGACTGCCTTGCACATAAGTATGACATGGCAACGGATGATGTAGTACATGATGAAAAGCTGGTCATGCATGTACAGAGCATTTCCCACTGGGCACCCGCCAGCATAGGACCTTACAGTCAGTCCATCAAGGTAGGAATTTTTGTTACTTCATGTGAAATATATGCCCCTTTACTGAAATGAATAGAGTTATAAAGTCACCTTCTCTCTCTTCTGAATGTGCAAAAGAAAATGTGTTAAAAAAAAAAAAAAACAGCATTTTGAATTTATGTTTTTAAAACTTATAGGCGGCTTAACTCTCATCAGTTCTTCATTTTGTGATAATAAAACTGGTTAAATTATTCTTTTCAGAGAATCTCAAGAACAGCATGCTTCTGTTGTATATTATAATTAGAGAAAAAACCTGTCATACATATACTTTTATAATCTGCCTAGAATATAAACAGAATTTAGGAACAGCTGAGGATATTTCAGTTTCCTTGTTAAAGCTCAAACTTTTTTATAGGTAGAGTCAATCCTAAAATGCTTATTTAATTAAATCCTTTTTGAGGCTTGTGATGCTGATTAACCATTTAAGAGAACATCAAGGTTGAAGAACTGTCTTATTTTTCAAAATAATAACAAACTGAACAGAATATTACATACTATTTAGAAGTGTGAAAAGGAGGCAGTAAAGTATCATGGAAAAGTGGTCCAAAAATTTGCATTAAAATATTTCTCCTAAGATGGTAATTTTTTGTCCTGCTACTACCATTCTGACAGTCGGTGAACTGTCTCAACCTTTTCTGTTGCAAAAAATATATGCCTATCTTACCAATACTCTTCTCGTGTGATACATTATCCAGTGTTGTGCAGAGTGATTTAAGCAAAATGTTATGACATCTGTTTAAATTTCCTGAAATTTTTTTGAGTCTGCAAACCTAGTATATTGGCCATGCAACTGTACTTTGTTTTGTCTTTGTACTGTTTTACAGATAATTTCAGGAACAGTATTTTGCTTCAGAAGCTCATGTGGAATTTGTTTTATTTTCAGGAAGAAATGTTGGTAGATTACTATCTGAATCTTGTTACACGAGGGTGGGTTTTTATCATCTCTCTATATCCATTTTTCTTGAGAAAGCAGGAAGTTGGTTTATTAAACTTTATTCCATTCAGTCTTACGCTTTAATGATCATAACTGTATCATATCATGCATAATGCTTCAAAGATTAAAATCAATAAGCTTTGCATCTTTGTTATTTGGAGAAACTTCTCTAACATTGCAACTAATCTCTATATACTGGAACTGGCATCAACTAAATTCAGAAAAGTGTGTCAACTGAAAATTGCTTCAGTAACCCAGTGAAAAATCTCATGCTGCAAATGTCAATAAGCAGGTACTGCTAGATCTTCTGGTGGTATGAGACAGTCAACATACCCAAGCAAAAGTTCACATCTCTTCAATTATAGTGTAAACAGTAACACTGGTCAGCAATTCAGACATTAAGGAAAATTTTTCACTGGTGTGTTTTGTTTTGCTTTATTTTCTTTTACCCTCAAGAGAACATTTTAGTTAAGCAACATTATCTTCTTAAACATGAATTTTCCAAAATTAAAATCTTCTTTGGATGAGTATTCAAAACTTCCTAAGGCTATGTATGGACAGGTATTAAGCTCTTAAGGTCACCAGCAGAAGTAAGCACTTCAGTGTATTCTAGGAATGGAATATATTTTTCAGAATAAATAAGGAAGGAACTAAAGTAGGGTTTCAATCTTTGTAGTCAACAAAATTTTTTTGAAATTATACAAATTTTATGATGATGAAATGTTTATTAGTCTTTTGTGATTGAGGAACAGAAACCTAATGATCCTAAACCAGTAAATGTTTATTACTCTTATGTTGTATATCTGTAGAGTTTGTTTATTTTTCCCTTGACAGCAATTGGACAATTAAATTTTTATCTTTTCAGTCCAATATGAAGTTTTGTGGACACTGGGGAGTCATCATGTATTTTTGCACAGTGTTTTTGTATTTTTGCACAGTGTTTTTGCTGAGTTCAGAATAGACCATAGACTAATATTCAGGATATTGCAAGTTGGGATTGATGTGCCCTGGCATGTAAGAGCAGAGCTGGCAGCAGAAAGATGTAGGTAGTTCATGCAAACTATGGAATTCACACTTCAGGCTCAAAAATCACGCAGCAGAGCATCATTTCAATTCGGTAGGGATCTTTCAGGATCTTGCCAACAGTGCTATGAGGACAAAAAGTGAAGATTTGGAATTTACCGTGAGAATGTCCTGACCTCAGTTTGATAGGCACCAAACAACAGTGGCAGAATGAAATTAGGATTTTCAAATTACTTATAGCA
>VZTI01004803.1:3194138-3200246 GCA_013397865.1 Struthidea cinerea
CATGATACAAGCATGGCAGTTTCTTCAGTCCTAGACTGTCATTTTACATCTGATTTAAGGTCTGTCTATCAGACCAGAATTTGAGTTTAAGACAACATGGTATTTCATTCTTCTAATTGTCTAGTTTAGAAAGCTATCCATTCACTGTGCTTACTGTTGGGAATACCAGGTACATTTCTATTATAACTGTGAATTTAGCACCAAATGAGAGTAGTTTAAAAGCTTACTTTGTATATCTGTAAGAATTTTTTAGTTGCTTAATAGTAAATAACGTTTTTAAAATAATCTCAGGAAGCATTTTTCCTTATCTAAGAGAAAGAAGCCTTAATGTTTTTGTGGTTTGGGTGTCTACCTTTTTCTGTCAGCTTTCAAGCCTTACTGTATGCTCAACACAAGTAACCTTATGTTTACTGATAAACCAAACTACTTTTCAATATGCTAATAAAACTTTAAGCCTGTGATTACAGCTTAATTATTGGCAGATATGAATGTTTTCCCAATAATGACACATGTGAAGGCTGATGGCCTGCCATTTAGCAGTCTTACAGAAATGTGTTATTATTGTACTACATCTCTGAGCAGTTATGTGTGAATTTACTTCTGTATGTGGGAGGAATCCCATTGAGTTCAGCTCATATGCTTAAATTCTGTGTATAAGATTTTAATTTATGAGTATAAAGCTTGTAACATTGATATTAATGGACAATCTGCCCGGGGTTTAGTAGTGAAGATGAATCAAATGTTGCTTGATTGCTATGAGCACCCAATTCAAGGTAACTGTTTGTTCCCTTGCTTAGAGGTGAATATCCTACTGTCCAAGCGACTGAACATGTGCAATGCATGACTGAGAGTGTGCTGGCAGTCATATTTCCAGTTCCCCTAGCCATTGCCTTGATTTTTCTAGGCACAGTCCCTTGATATCTGAAGGGTTTTATTTAAATAAAAATGGATATGTTCCTATGCATCCTTTTTTGTGAACAATCTTTTTTTTCATCTAGCCCCCATCACGTCCAAAGGAATGCTTCCTGGTTTTGAAAATTGCTTAGTGTGAAAAAGGAGACCCTCTTTCCAGTTACTGCTGTAATCAAAGGGTTCATAGTTTTCTAAGTCATATTAAGCCAGTTGCAAGGCAAGAAAATATTCAGCATAGTGTTTTGAAGTCCAGATGAATCTCTTCAGGCACATATGATGTCAGTGGTTTGATTTTCCTAGTGATACACTAACCTTGATGACATGCTCATTCTGGTACCTTCTAACAAAATGAAAATTTTTTAATGTAGCATCAACAGTGTAGTAGTAGCTATGCCTCTTAGTGTATTTTGAACAGTCTTACAAACTTTGGACAAATAAATGACTGACACTTTTCTTTCATGATGTCCCAAAAAGTGGACTTCATAATTTAAACCTGTAAACCTCACTGCTCTCTGCTTGCCGATCCCATTGTTCATCCACTGTCTTGGATGTACTGTACTTCTGCTCCAATCAGAAGATTTACTTCCTAGTTTCTTTAAGAGGAGCTGATGCCAAAAATCAGTTTAAAATTTTGTTTTAAGGTAAAAAGAATAAAAAGGGAAGCAACTGTTTAAAAAAATAACCATAGCAATAATTAATCCCAGTTTTATTTGAGATGTCTTATTCACATTCTCTTTTGGTTGTCTTATTCTACAGGCTTAGCAGCCCAAACAAAGTAATCAGTTCTGTCCTTGGCAGAGACAAGTGTTTCTGACCTAAGAAACACAGAAATAATTGTTGTTAGGAAGAGAATGAGTGCATTTTTTTATTACTTTCTTTAAAAAAAGATATTGTTAAGCTGTTTCCAGTGCTATTGTTTCATATGACAAATTCCAGGAGATGACCAGTATCATAAAAGCTTAGGTTTAAAAATGTTATAATAGACCAAATTACACCTTCAACTGTTATACTGACTGTCTTAGGTTTGGCTTTTTAATAACCAGCAATAAATGCCGCAATCAAAAACTGTCACTGAGAGAAGTGCTTTAGATTCAATGTCCAAGTAGTGGTTAAGCCAGAAACAGCAAAAGACACAGTTGTGATCATAAACCATGAGGACTGTATAACTGGGTCTGACACTAATGCAGAAAGAAGTTTTCCACAGAGAGCAAGAGACTTTCTCCACAGATTCCATAGCAGAATTGACAAACAGCCTTACAGTATTCTGCAGTGCCTCTGTAGAAGCACCACAGTAGTCTGTATGCCCATATGCCACCTCATGATGGGATGTGCTTGAAGCTTTAAAAGTAAGGACCAAAATTTTGAAAAATTGAAATACATATCTCTATTTTGGCATTAGAACAACTACATTGTCACTGTTCTCAAGTGTACCAGATTTTATAGAACAATAAACTTTAATATAGCCCCACACATAACCAACCTTTTAATTGGCTGCCTTGAAAAAGAGTTTCTAAATAATTATACCATGATATCATGGCCTATCTGACATACACAGATGCAAAATTTTCTTGACTGGAAGCTTAGATTCCTTTATTGATTTCCACCACAAATTCAGAAATTATCAACTTTCTGCCAAGCCATCTTTGGAATGTTTCTATATAAATATAACCTTCCTAGATGTTGTCATCAGTTACCTGACTGTTACCTAAAAATGTCAATATGTATAGAAAAACCATGTGTCCACCTATTTCCATAAAATACAAATCTCTGCCAAACTGTTAAAAGATGCAATATACAATTATACCCTTATATAAAACACTTGTTGTAAGCAGAAAACGTGACATCCTTGTCTCAGTCATCTAAAAGGAGTTTCTAATCAATAGAACCTCTCCTGTGAAAAGAACCACACACATACAGTATTAGGAAGTAAATCATTTGTTGTCACCATCCGTCAATGGAATTTTTAGACCATCATTACACATTTATAGCTTATAACAGAAAAAGGTCCTACTTTGGAAAAAATAAATCTTTCTAGAAAAATCTTATCAGAACCATCCACCCTGGTGTTCAAACAAACTTCTAGCCTTGCTGAGCTTGTCAGTAGAAGCAAATGGTGTGCAACCCCAAATATGCTTAATGGATTAAGAGTGTGCCTGAGCATGGAATGAAAAACTTGCCAAGGCATCTCTAAAGTAAGTAATCCCTACAACAGACCTATTAAACGTCTTTGTATTCTATACCAGCACTTCCAGGATTGTAATATATTGCAAATGTTTTCATGATAACTTTACAAGTGAAACTGAGCCACGAGTATGCTCCAGATTGAATGGTACAGGAAGTCTCTAGAGAGCAAAAAATTACCCAGGTAAACATTTCTAATAAAACAATCATTCTGTAATCCCTCAGTTTTGATTCTTAAGGGAAACTCACAAAAATATCTTCAGAAATTGAGAATAAGGACTCAAATTTGTAATTCTACTCTAATTTTGAAAAAGTAGTTCTACTAACAACATGCTGTTGTTGACACTATAATGTTTCTTAACTTCTATATGCTTTAGAGGCTATAACCTACCTGTTTCGGTGTCTCTTCTAAGTAGTATTTTATCTTTTTCCCCCTTTCCCTCCTCTCCTAAAATGTTCTCTCCTCCATAGTTTTCATTATTCTTATAAAGATAGTACAGTTGACACCTTGGTAGGTCTACTCACCTTGTATTTAGCTTCAATAGCTGTTGCATTTTTTCAGACCAGTCACCCACATTATTTCCTGTCGACATGCCCATTATTCATACATATTCATGTTCTGCTTCACTATGTTTTATGGGAATGGTCCTAGTTGGAGTTCAGACATCTTTTTTAAGATTATGTATTCACTATTGGCAAATTTATTTGAGTCCACTACATTATCTTGGCATTTTGGCACCCCCGTTCTTTCCATCCCCCATCCCAGTTTGTTTTTGTTTGTGAATTTGATGCATGAGAGCCTGAGGGTTGAGCTCAGTAACTGAAACATTGTCTCTTTCTCTAGAGGTTCAGTTATGTGATTATTGTGACAGGTTTGAAGTGCTCATGTTCCTTCCCTTTGAATTTTCAGTAGGTTAACTGTTTGTAAGCCATACCATGCCCTAGATAATTCATCCCTAGACATTTGTTAACATATACAGAAACAATGTCTTGGTTCTTTGTGTAGCTGGCATTTCTGCTGACTTATGTTTGCCCAAATTCCACTTTTAAGGATGCCTTGTGTTGCTGTGTACCTACTGGGACACTCACATGGACCAACCCTTCTTTTCTCCTCACTTGTTTCCTACAGTATCCATATGCTTGTTTGTTCATAATAGATACTTTCTACTGTAATCCAGTTTCATGGTTAAATGAGAAGGTATTCAAAACTTACGAGATGATTCAAGACATCAATTTAGTAATTTCTGTACCTTTACTTCTCTGGAGAAATTCCCTTTTACTGAGACACCATAAGCATAGCTTTATTTTTATTGTAGTACTGAAAGTAAATTCAAGGTGAACTGATTGTGATAAATTGGTGCCCTCCATATCATTACACACTGAAATACTATTGAACCTCAAAAATATGTCAAACTTTTTTTTTTCCAACCAGGTTTTGGTTTGTATTCTGCCATGTATTTTAAATGTGAAACCTCATTGCTTTTAGCTGTTATTTTTGCTGAAACCACAGTCTATTGAGTTGGGGAATTGAAGCGCTGTGCTCTTCAGACTGTCACCCTTCTTGAACTTCTTCAGTGCAAATAAACCCCATGGGATCTATCTCCTTCAGGCAGTGCAAGCAAACAGGGTAGTTGTCTTGAAAGTGGGTTTTTTTTTCCATGGATCTTGATGAGATCATCTCCCCTTTAAGGTAGGTTTTTAGCTGCTTTCCCATTTCTCCACCCTTTCTTTTTGAATTCAAGGGATCACAAATATTTTACCCTTCTATTTCTGTTGACTAAGCTTCCTTTTACCATCGTAAAGACTTGGAAAACATCATTCTTTTAAGCCAACATTATCATATGCTCTTTGTTGTTGGAGAGACACAGTTTTCAGCTCAACTCTAGGTAATCTTTCAGGGATTGAACACATTTTATCCCTGAGTTCAATTGTGCTATTTCTCACCACAAACTCTCTCAACCTAATAAAAAAAGCCAGCCTTGAAAAACTGTGAGAGAATTCTGTTTCAGAACATTCTCTTAGTAGCTCTTTGTAATGAGATAGGACAACATTTTCAAAACAAGGAAAAATCTCTTAGTCAACCTGACTGTTGCATTTCAGGGCAGTTTAAAATGGAAAAGCCAAACTTACATGCATGCCTGTGCCCAGATTCCCACTTGTCTTAGGCTTAAAGAGTCCAGGGTCTGATCTCTCTGCACCACAAAACAATTTTTGACATCCCTTTCCTTTTTTTGTTTGTTTTCAAGGCCAACCAAAGTGTTTTCAAAGGTTTATATGTTTTTCCTCCATGGTTATTACTTGTTCGAAATTATTTTCTCGTTGTTTGTCTTCTACTAAAGAAGACAATATTAAAAATTATAATTGTATTTATATGCTGAATTTGTGGTGGCTTACTCGCACAGATTCTGGCATGTTAATTTCTGAAAGCATGTTATATATTATATACTGTCGTGCATTGCTTCTTGAAACACTTTTTCAGTAAGCACACTGAGCTAATGTTGAGGGGTTTTGTATTTTGCAGTTCCAATCCAGACAGGGTTAAAAATAAGAGCTTTAGCTCCAAAGTTCTGATCAAGTTTGTGTTGTATAAGTAGATACATATTTTTAGGGTAAGTTCCATATCCGCTGTCTCCTAGGTAAGATTTTTTTTTAGTATACAGTGTTAGTGACCTGTTTCTTCTCTCTGCAGTTAGAGCTTTATATCAGTGTTGAATTAATTTTCCCCTAAATATCCTAAAAACTGTTTCTGAGTTATTTTTTGGTCCTTGGGGATGAGAAGTATGACTTGTTTCTATTAGGCAGCAAAGTTATTTTACTTCTAAATTTTTTTTATATTTCTTTTGCTGTGACTTTTTGCACTTGTATTTGGTAAGAAAGGTTAGGGGGCTTTTTGTACCTCTGTGTTTTATTTCCTTCCTTCCTTCCTTCCTTCCTTCCTTCCTTCCTTCCTTCCTTCCTTCCTTCCTTCCAAATTTCTGCTTTTCTTATTTTTTTCTTTTTTCTTTTCTCTTTCCT